>JABFOX010001467.1:0-12953 GCA_022817665.1 Axea sp. ZL-2020
GACATTAACCAGGTTGGCAACATGTCAAAGTACACGTTTCCATTGATAGCGGTCTTAGGAAAAAAATAGGCCCCACCCACGACTTTTAGAAACAGCACAAAACATGTTTACTTTTGGAATATCACGTTATATCTGAATCACCGCGTGAGGAGTCATCAGGCTTCAGTTTTTGTACTAAGAACAGTTTCTACAGAAATAATTGCGTTCACTTCCGTCTAATCATACATACTGATGTTAACATCTGCAACTGTGTTAGTTGGCTCTCCGTACTGATTTTTTAGGGCTCCGTTTACAACTTTCATGGACTCTGTCAATCATTTACACTTGGCACCATCTTAAGATTGCTGACACGGGAGGTACAGAACGTTCAAATTGTCATATAAATATCCGGAAAACCGTTAGCATACTGTTGATGGGTTAGTAAAACTCACGTTTTCTCCAAAACATTGTACACGTTTTTCACTTGATGGCAAATGAAAATCAGATGTACAATGAAAAATTTCAAACTTCCCTTCTTCCAATGGTGGACAATTTATTTATGGAGTCAATCCACTTCAAATCAACCAAAAAAGTAATAATTTAACATCCTTGTTCTGAGATTTGTATGAAATATAGTGTAACTGTATATTATAAATCATTTGTATAAAAAACTGTATATAATAAATCATTTTTTTTCTTTTAAAACCCCAATCACGCTTTTTCAACCAATGGTGAAAAATATGAAATAGCGAAAACTGTAATAAGCCGTAAAAATTAAACCATTTGAAATAAACAAAAAAATGTACATGATACCTTCGAAGTATAAAATGAACAATTATACCAAGTTTCATAAAAATCTGAGAAAACTAATGTCCTGGTGTGGTTTAGTTGACATGGGACCCATATCTTAAGTATTGGTGAAACTGCACCGTTATGAAATCATCAAATAATTTGTCGATACCCTATATTTTCTAGCTACAAACGCCATATATATATAGTTTTTAATCTATACACGCAAATCGATATTGACCTAAACTAGCGTCTCTAAATTCAGTTTTTTTATAATTAATTGTTCCGCAATTTATGGGTTAGTTTCAAGGCTTTTCATAATTTAAATATAGAAATTATTTTGTTGGGTGAATACATATAAACTTCATGTCAAAAAGTGATTAGTTTTAAAATTATATAACTACTACAAAACAAGTTTCCACAATCTTTTACATTTCTTTAATTTTATTCACTTTCTTTTCATAATATATTTGTAATACAATTAGTGTACTATTATTATAAAACAGAATGTAAATAAAGTTAGTATATATAACATCGTTTAATAATTTTATAATTTAATAATTAATAATTTCGGTTTCATTTTAATCTCATCTTTTTGTGTTCCGAAACAAGTGAAAAGTAAACTTAAATTTATTCAACGAAAACTACATTATAAATTCGGCACTCAAATTCGGGCGCTCGAAAAAACAAAATAATTATATATAACAGGTTAAGTTAATCTTAAAAATCTGTCCCAAGAAATTAAATAAATTCATTCAGAGATGTATGTGAATGATTTAATTAAATTTATTGAATGAAGTAGTATTTTTCGTTCAATTTGAAATTATATATTGTTTTATGAAATACTGTATAAAATTATTCATTCAGATAAAGATTTGAATTAGCTATGATATTTACAGATTTAATTATAGTAATTCAGTTAAATGTAAATTGTTGCATGATATAGATAATACTGTCGTTAATTAGGACATTCTCTACAGTCAGTTTACATTTAAGCGTAATAATTCAATCTGTTGTTATATACGTAAAATAACTGTAGTTTACACATTATTTTAATTTTAAACACAAATTCATTAATAAAAATATATTATTATTTATCAAGGCATATTGATCGTTTAACCTAAATGTTAAATGAGTTGAAAAATAACAAGATCAAACTTCATTATTCAGAGATGCCAGACAATGTAATTAGTTGTAATTATAATATCCAAAAAATTACCTTTAATGTTAAAGAAAACAATGAGCTAAGGTTTACGATGCGCGGGATTTATATGACAATGAAACCCCAAAAAATATTATCATTAATAGTAAAATATGTATATAAAATTCTTGATAATAAAGATACAAAATTATTTTGTGAGGCAAAAACAACAACCTAGTCGACAATTTTCCATGAATAAGCAACATTCGAAACAATGAAATTTATAAATTAAAATTTTATTTTATTAATAACTAATAGAATTGCGTTATGTAAATATGATGAAATTAATTATATATTCCTTTTTTGTAAAACTGATCATATGAATACATATTTGCTAAATTGTGTTTAATATTTAACATAGTTCATACCATATTTCATAACATTTAAAATATGTTATGAATATTCTTCTCATATTACACATATTCAAATAATGTAAATATTTAGAGCATAAGACAATTTTGCTACATATATATATGACCCGAAAACATTAACCGCCCGTTTATTGAAAATAATATGATAACATAGTTTATACAAAATTGTATCAGTTTTATATTCATATTTATAATTTCAGTTTCTAAAGGAAAAATTGGATTATGAAAATTTCAAAACAGGAATAAAACGTTTAAAATTCTACAGAAACTTACATTCAAAATATTATAATGGAAAGCTATTGTTTACAAAAATAAGCTATATTTCTCGTAACTGTAATCTAACTAAATTCATAAAAAATATATTAAATAAAATTTCTATTTATGAGAATAATGCATGTGCTAATACGCTATCTTTTATAAATCTAAATCGAAGTATCAGTTTTGTTTGTAATGTAAAAATAATAATTAATACGTTGAATGCCATAGTGGTCACCGGTGACCGTCATTGAACTTTTTGTTCAGAGAACGTCACAAAACGGATATCATAATTAATATGTATTTAATAAATCTTTTCTAATCTCCAAGCTGTTATTAAAAGAGCTTTTAATTAACAAGATATAAACAAATGTACTTTTCGACTGACTTTTGTGAACGCTGTTCACGTCACGTGACAAGGCTTACAGAAAGTGAGCAATAGAAAGAGTCGAAATGATTTCAGATAAAGTATAAAATAATTTTCTGCACTCTCGTTTGTTGAAATGAGGGAAAAACAACCGAATTTCCTTTTTCTTCAACAGATCATAATAAGATAAAGAAATATTTTCCCCCGATTTCTAACAGCTAACATGATGAATATGTAGAATATGAAAATATATTTCAATAATCACATAGTAAAACAATGTAATAGTTATGATTATTGCAATAAATGATTCCATTTAGCAATAAATTGATAAATTCAACTGAGTAATTAATTAAAAGAAATTTGAACTTAATTTGTATATCAATGTACAAAAATTATTAAAAGTACGATATGACACATTTAGAGCAAAATTCGAGTAAAATGTGTTCGCTCAGTCATCGTCGTTCACATCGTCATCTCATCAGAAACTTGTCAGTAATCGAGCCTTGTCTCGTCAGTTTTTTGGGAACGTTTTTCAAATAAAAAAGAAAAAAATCAAATTGTACATAATATGAAATTAATTACTGTGAATATGGAATGAACCACTTCGATGACACATAACAACTATCATCAAGAACAATTACCTCAAAAAATCAAAAATATTCTGCGAATATCCATAATACACACTTAAAAGTTTTTAATTATCTGAGTAAATTATATCGAAAAAATAAACGCATATTATTACAAAATAATGACGCACATATAATTAAACTTCATTTCGTGAAATGGAAATAAAAAACACCGTATTTTGCGAACGCTACTCACACAAATACGCCATTCCACATAACAGGAATAATACGACATGACGGACGGGTGCTATGACAGTTAATTAAAATAATAGATGACACATTTGCGTAATGTGCAAATTTCTCAAATATGAATTGACATTTTTTTAGTGTTATCTCTAAGCAAAATTCTCGAATTTCGAGATCCAAAAAATAACGTGCTCTTTTATGAAGAAAAATGACAATAAACTTAGGATCTTCCAAGATAAAGTACTTAGAAAATTCTTCGTGACAAAGAAGGAAGAGATTAGTAAAGCTTACAGGAAACTATGCAATAATGAAATACACTAACTGTACGATTCTTCTGGTGTAATAAGTGTAGTCAAATCGCGAAGATTTCAGTAGACGAGACATTTAGCACAAATGAAAAAAGAAAAAAACAGTAAATATCAGACATGGCCAATATACAGCACGCGTAAAAAATTTATGTGGTCCGCGAACAAATTTGTATAAAAGCCAACGTATACATAATTTTTAATATTTCAGAAATGAAATATTCACTAAAGAAACTTGAATGATATGTTCTAGGAAAATTTTTTTTAATCGATATCCTTAAAAAATGAAATATATTAAATATCAACTTGTCCATCGTCGAATTGGATACTACGTTAGAAAACACTGTCTTGACTATTTTGAATTTTAATATTTCGTCCTGCCCGCGAAAATATATTTTTCCAATCCGACCCAGGAATAAAAAACAGTTAGTGAGTTTCAATCCTTATGTATTCTGAGATATACATGGATAAATAATTTTAAATTTGATTTTGGGGAAATCGGACGCGAACATACACCATGTCACTTAACCAGGAGGAATGGCGTTGTTGTGTTAACGAGTTAATGTACTTTCGAGTTTCAAATGCTATATAAAAAAACAAAGAAATGAAACAAAACTTGAAAGTTCACATACGATTATTTCAGGACAACTTCTTCAAAAAAGTCAATAAGAACTATAAATCAAGAACCAATCAATCAATTTACCTGAAATTTTGACTGAATATTCCAAAATCAATTCTCTAGAGATTAATTGCACATTGACACATAATGTACTTTATATATAACATTAGACTAAATTAACTGTTAATTAACATAATTTTCAGATCAGTTCATATTAAAATATTTTTAAAATATTTCATATTTCAGTGAAATATTTCATTTAATATAAAATTGAGTAACATGGCATTTTAAATGTCATGTTACTAATAAGTGAAATATGTTGCGATAATCACTACTAAAAGAATCAGTTGTTTATTCAGGATAAATACCTTGTAATCCTTACTAATAATTTCTTTTTATTTTATTTTGTCCTTTTGCGTGTGCTTAAATTGGAGAGCATGAATCCACCGGAAAACGTTGCAATTATTATTAAGGAAAATTGTATATTAAATAAACGAGAGTCCATAATTCATGAATAACAAGATAATTTTATTATTATATCGGAATGTCGGTTTAGATGCAAGTCCCGACTTGAACGAAAAAATTTAGTTTAAAAAAGATTTAATTCTTTATCTTCCATTTCATTACCTTAAATCAAGTTGAGCTATATGAATATCAAAAATATTGACTTTTGTAATTTTGTAAGTTATTTTCGGTTAACTCTAAGCATCAAATCTTAAAATCTACACATATTACCCATCAAGGGTCTGTTTTGCACTTTGCATTTTTCCGGTGTGTCATTGTTACATACTCAAGTACTGATAAATTTCTTCAGTGACTATACATAAATTCATTATCGAGTTCTGTATTGTTACTACTCTATTATTATCATCAATATTCTAATGTGTATATATATACAAAATAAATATAATTTTTAAAGTAAATAATAAAAGTTTATTGAAAATTTTGGAATAGGGAAAGCAAAACCTTATAATAATTGCAAAATTAATAAATTATTTTTTATTAAATATTTAAACCAATGATTACTAATGTAGTATATATTTGATATAATCCAAATATTTAATTCAGAACTATTATAATGAATCGCAAGGCTTTTCTATATCTATTTCCGATTTTATAGTAAATTACAATCATGTGTTTCTATTTAATGAATTAACTTATATTTGTTTATTTATAGTATTACAACAATGTGTAATACTGTATAATGCACACAAATTGGCACACACACAAAACGTATTTAAATATTATTATTTCTAAAAATGTAAATTTTAATATTAATATTATGAACAAATTCAGTTTTATTCATATTTATATTATATTGCATCCTGATTATAATTTAATTAAATGTGTGAGAATCATTTAAATCTTCCATTCAATATAAATTTAATATCATTGTATTTATTATTTCTAAACAATAAGTGTAATCCTTACTAATCAAATGATTAAATCATTTTTATTGCGCTTTCAAAGTTTTTTTACGATCTGTTTCAAGAGTGGAAAGAATAGAATAATGTTACGATATCTGTAGTCACGCAGAAGGAAAATAAAAAGGAAACGGGAAACGAGACAACAAATTTGACTCGCGACGGACATGAGGTATTGTACATTCAAGCTTTCATGCGTTGTGCCTCGCGACGATGCGTAATTAGGAGGACAGCCGAAAATGTCGAAAATAGTACAAATCAATCTATAAATTAATTACACTCAGCAGCATATTTTTCGGATCAAGTAACTGTTAATGTGTATTCATTTGGTATTTTATTGGCGTATGCTTTAAGCAAAATCATAGCACCAATAATAATCGTTGCATTAAATAGTACTACAACAGCCAAAAATTATTGGACAAATTTATGCAACAAATTAACAAAAATTAAAACTTGATTCATTTAACTTACACACTGCATCTTGTTCAAATGTTTATATCACTTAAAGTTTCAAAATATTATCATATATGCAAAGAAAATTATCATATGAGATATCATTATTTATTAGAGTAATTTACTGTCATGATTTGAGAAACATCTTCATCTTATCATTATTAAATAATTACATCGAGAGCAATATTATTAAATTCATCATATTTCTTATATAAATATTATTATTAAGATACTTTTTCTTACGAAATTTATAAAAACTACAATAAATGTATGAGCAATTATTCATATGTTCCGGTATATTCGGTGCTGTAAATTTTATGATTATTCAAATAAAATAAAATATATAAAGTTTTAGCAACATACATGTAAAATTATTAGTAATATGCCAGAATAATAATCAAATGTAAAGTATGAAAATAATATTTTAACCTTTTTTAACGCGTGCAATACCTTTTTAACAGTAATAGTACTCTTTTAAAATATGATTCAAGTAGAAATTTACACAGTAAATTAGTGCTAACCAGATTTTCCTAACGTTTGAATAGAAACTTTTAAAAAATCTTTCACCACTCCTTAACAAAATTTAACGCTTTTGAGTGCACTAACCTTAGTAAATCAATACAGGTCCTCTATAGGAAAAATATTAAAAATAATGATCGAGTTTTAAATTGGCAATAAACTGACCCAGTTCACAGATTCTTATCATTTAAAAAATTATTTTGTATTAAATAAGACATATATCAAATCTCTTATTATTTTTTATTGTATATATTTTAATATATTAACATTATTACACACACGTTATTATATGAACATGCACAATTACCAACCAACAATATTATATTTCAAGTAAAAGAGAATGAAATTCATTATATGCAACATAGGTTGCTTTTCATGATTTATGGAAATATCAGCGATTTATTACTGATAAAATAATAAATGTCTAAATAAGCGCTAAATTTAAATTTCCATGTATTATTAGTAGAATACACAATTTAATAGAAATTAACAAAATTATAATATTATATCGAATATGAAATTATTTAATTCAAATTACACTTATTTAAAATTCAGTTCCAAATTATTAAAGCGTAATTTTTAAAAATATCATTTCAGATATATTATTAATATTACTAATGTGTCCCGAAATATTAAGTGGAAATATTGAATTTTATAATTTCACAAATATTTCATAAACAAAAATGAGGAGATATATATATACAATATATTTTATGTTCATAACAAATTAATATAAAACGTTCTGTTGGTGTTAATATGAAAATACTTCTAATTCACTATGAATTTGAATTTAAATAAAGTAAATAATACAGTCCAAAGTATATCATTTAAATAAATATTAATTGATTCTTAAATTAAAGAGAACAGTATTATTTGAAGTATTAAAGTACATTATTATTTAATGCAATTAAAAATGTCGTAAAATTAATTATATTATCGTATGATAATATATACATTCCATTTCAAATAAACAATTTACTCGTTTTTCATATATATATATATATATATTTATGTTGTTTAATAATATTTAAACGGATACAAGAACATTTTTTCGACGCGAAAAAATGAATCTTTTTTATTGCATATTTGAAAAGTACATATTGTTAAGAATTTTCATTCAAGCTCACAAGTAAGTTCGAAAAATTGACGAAGTTACAACGAGTTTTACGAATACGTGTAACGCACCCAGAGAGATGGACGGGCGCTCAAGTACTTTGGTTGATCTGATCCAACCAGCTCATAATGTTTTTTTTATGTTTTAATACATTCCTTCTATGCATTTATATATAATATGAAATGAAATAAAACAGATTGTCATTTTTTGAAACTGTAATTAGTCCATATTTTACTGTCAAATTGATTGCCAAAAAAATCTACCAGTACCTTCGTCAAAAGCCGAAAAAATTATATTTTTTCAAATACATCAGCAAAGAAAATGATTGTTGATGAAGAGTTTTGATATAATTTTGACAAATAATATCAGCTACCAAGTTTTAAATTTTGTGACTGCATTTACTGCAATTTCGAACTTCGTAAAGTGTAAACAGTGTTTTGGAGGATTTATTCAAAATAGAAACGAAAAATTTAACAACCTCGTTTGGATAATGGTCACAAAATTGTCGAACTGCAGCGAAAAAATCGTTGGTATTAATCTTAATTATGCAACTTACGCATTCAATACAAACACAATGTCATTATTATAAATAATGAAAATTATAGGAATTAATATTAGTCAGGGAACTTATTCATACACACAATAAGAAAATAACCACAGAGATAGTCTTATATACTAAATTATAAATCACAGCTTCATCTTTTGTTGTAAATGAAGATGTGAAAACAAATTTAACATTCTTTCTGAATATGTCTTTTTTTTGTACCAGTTGGTGATAATGTTACTGTTTTTTGCCTGTAATGATACGTCTAAAAAGATAATGTATCTAACATTTTTTTTCTTTTTCCATGATAAATTTAATTCTATGGTGAAAACTATTTCGAACATTTTAAACTATATTAATTTTATCTTCTGTTAAACAAGTTATAATATCGTCTACATATCCATTAAAAAATGGAATTGGAAATCTTAATTTGCTAATTTATTTATACTCTAATAATTCCATAACAATTTCAGCTGAAATCGGGGATAATGGCTCTCACATGCGTGTTCCAAATGTTCATTCGTATATCATGCCTTCAAACAAAAAAATTTTGTAAAATTAATTTTAAACCTTCTATGAATTGGGTTTCTGGCAATTTTGTGAATTTATAAAGTTTATTTCATTTTTTCTTTTTTTTTTTTTGAAATAATAGACATAAACAGATTTATTGGAATATTTATAAAACGAGATACAACATCAATGAAAGCTAATACATAATTAGGTATTATAGCATTTTGTTATTTTTTTAATAAATACGTAACTTTTTTTTTAGCTGACTAGTTTTCCGATTATATTTTTTCGTGGTAAAACCTTGATAATTTATAACTGGGACTATATATGGCTGATATGATTTGTCTTACCCCTTTAACTGCGGCGCGCTCTCGGACGAATCCATCTATAAGGACGGCGCGTTTTTCGCTTGCCAGTCGCTGCAACTAGTTGTCCACTGACTAGTGGAAACGGACAGTGACCAAAACAGTACCCGGAAATTTGATGCCATTCTTAGGGTTTAAAAAATAATAATGGCAAAAAAATTAAAAATATCAATTTTTTTATTTATATTAAGTAACTTTTTAAGCTATTTTAATTTACTTATGTTATACATTCCTTCAATAATAATCGGTAATTAAATATAAAGGAAAAAATCGAACATTTATAATGTAACACAGGGTATGACAACTTTAACAGGATATTTTGACAATTTTAACATAATAAAAATAATAAAACCATAATTAACGAATAAAGATAAAATAAAAGTGTTATGGTTAAAAAATACAGAGGGCGTATATATACGCCTTTAGCAGTCGAAGGGTTAATGGTGTGTTATCATTTTTGATTTTTGGTAATCCATAAAACTTTGATATATTACCAATATCACACATTAACGGTTTACTTTATATTTGAGTAATACATTCTTTTATTTTCCAATACTTAATTATATTATCCAATTTTTTTTTTTTTTTATTGAAGTTTTGTCTGTAATAACTACTTTATAAGTATTCGTATCCAATAATAAATGTTTAGCTTTCTCAATATAACTATTTTTGTCCGTAAGTACTCTAACGTTCCGTTTGTCCGCCTTAATAATAAATATTACATTTTTCTTTTTTTCAAATAATTATACGTCTTATTATACAAATCTAATATAAGTTTTTTTGTTTATAGTAGTTTTTATTGTTTTTATTATATTAATAACGTCAGATCTGAATTTGTTTCTTTCTGAAATATCAATATTGTCGATTTTACATTCCACATTACATGTTATATCATCAATGGAATAATCATTTCCCTTATACGGTATGCCAAAATTAGATTTAAAACTAAAGAACTTTTCTATATCTATCGATAAACAAAAGTTGGTCAAATTTACAAACCTTTTTTTATGATCAAAGTTAAAAAAATGTTTATATTGTTTTAGTATTTTTTTTTTTTTTTTTTTTTCGATAATTTGTGTTTTGTTATAAATTTTTTTGTTATTAACCATCTGTTTTCTACTGTATTTTATTTTGCCAATATTAATAATTTTCCAATAATAACTTTAAACGCTTAAAACTATATTTTCAAAACGTATCCCTAAGATTCCTCACAAAGTATGCAATCAAATAACTATTTCTTTGTTACTAATTTTTATTAAATTTAAGACTCTTAAATTTTATTAAATTAAATTTAAGAGTCGAAAACATTTTTATAAAAATTAGTATTCTGTCCTTACGGCAAAACATGATTTTTACTACCAAAAGACATCATTTGCATAAAAATGGTATAAATTTTACTATGAATCAAAATTTTTAAAATTGGGTTTGACAAAGACTAGTTTTAATCATCTAAATTTTAATTTAAAAAATATTTTTCGTTTCAGCTGATTTAGTGCCAAGTAATTTTTTATTTAACATTTATAACAAAATACACATTATTAGTTCAATGTATGTACTTTTGATACCCGACACTAAATATTGTAAAAATATTAACTGTAATGCACAAAATAAACATAAAATATCACTTGCTGTCATATCATTTCAGTACACTTATTAAATTAATTTTTTTGTTTTTCTTTACAGTATTTCACAACACTTACTACAATTTATAGTTTTATTATTGAAGTAAAACTTTTTGTATTCAACAACTTATAGATCGTTTTCAGCTATCATGACCAACGAAAATGTTTTTAATGTTCGTAAATTTTAATAGAGTGGAAAAAATTATTTCTGTTAGAATTGTAATATTGAAGACAACTGTTATTTTATGACATCTTACGTTTTTACACAATATCACTTATACTTAATATCTCTGTTCTTAACCATGTTAAAAATTCTTTAAAAAATAATGATCTTTGGGAACTTAATTAAATTCTAATGAAGCTCAGAATGTCTCCTACACGACAATGACAAAGATATTTATGTCGCTTAATGTTCAGTAAAAAGAACACAGAAAATAACCACACTTGCTATTAATAATTAAGAACATTCCTTGTACCAAGGACAAAAATTCAATAGATTTGACTTTCATTAATTATAAATTATAATGTATGCATTTAAAGTTTTTAGTAAACTATTTATTGTTTTTTAGTGAATAATAAATACGAAACAACTTAAGAATTTAAAAGTTATTAACAATTTAACTGATTATCAATTAACATCACAATTCAACTAAAGAAATAAAGTATATCAATATTCTGAATATAAACAAATTTTTTGTTATTATTACTATAATTTAAAATGTTAAGATTACGATTATTTTGGAAGTAAATTTTTTTCTATTATTAGTATAATGATAATTATCATTTGTTGAAATATTTCGTAAAACACAAGACAGCAGTGCCATTGTAGGATGTCACCATCCCACTAGGGAATCGTTCCATTTTACCGGCCTCAAATTTGAAATGATTAAAGTCAACAGTCGAAGAAAAAAGTTATGATCTGAAGTTTATATGAGAAGATAGTCCTTTTACTAAAAGTGTGGCACTTGTTACACTCATAAATCCATTAAGATTTAGATTCTTGTTTGTCATTTGATTAATCGTAAAGGTTTTCGTATCCAAACTTATTTACTTTGTTTTGTTTTTTGTTTTTTTAACAACTTATTTAATTTGTTTGTTAACTATTAGACTTATTACCAATATATATCAATAATAACAGTATACAAAAGGAAAAAATTACACGAAGAACTCGGGTTTTTTTTGTCTATCAATCTTTGCGTTTATTATCCTCGTTAAAGCAAACCATTTATATAATTAATCAATGGCACTAAGCATATACGATGGAACGTCGTCTCTTTTCCATTTTTGAGAAGACACATATCTTTGGGTAAATAACTGAAATACTTTCACTACATGTGATGAATCAAATTTAAACTCTTTACTTTTCTACGAAACTTCAGTTAAATTTTAGTTATAATTAAGATTTAGTTAGTTTCGTGTTTGTGCATTTTGTACCACAATTTGAAATTAAACTTCTTTTTAATGTAAATTGACGTCTGTATATATGATTAAACCCGATATCTAATCAATCTGGAAAATTCACTTTGTTTTCCTCGCGTAGTAAACCTGTCTCCAATTACAGCACGATTATTGAGAAACTTATTTACTATATTTTGTATTTTGTTTCGAATTAAATTTAAGTTGTACAATTAACATAAATTAATTTACGTACAATTGTACAAAAGAGGAACTCCTTTTCGTTCCACTTAACAAAGAAAAGTGTGG
>JABFOX010001468.1:0-12949 GCA_022817665.1 Axea sp. ZL-2020
CAAGTATTAAGAGATTCGGTAATTCTATTAATTAAATTAAAAAATTCCTAGACGAACTATAAAATATAATAATTGCATTAGAAATATTACAAATTATCGTCAAATACAAAAATAATAAATAGTATTTAAAGCATTGTCTCTATTTTGCTGCTTAAGATATAGTTTAAATTACTTTTCTAATAATAAAAATACTAATATACCAATAATTTCACTTACTTTTAATATTGAACTAATTTATATCGTCTTCATTTAACGGTGTGAAGCTTTCTAAGATTTCCAAACTGCGAAATAAACGCAGGATAAGACTGCGTTTTTTCAGTTTCACTCCATTATTTAATTTTAATTTCATCCTTTAATCATATTCCAAATATTAAAATGTCAAATAATCAATATGTGTGTATAATTGTATGTTATGTATTATGATTGGCTATCTGAAAAACGACTGATTTTTGATCTGTTAATAGTGTTTTTTTTTTTATTATGTATAATAATTTATTATTATTAGTTATAATTATTGAGACAATAATCTGATGACTTTGTACTATAAGTTGTGCTACCAATATATATATAAATTTTCTGTCTACCATTTAACCAAATTGAAGGCGACGGGGTGAATTTTTTTACATCACTGGTATCAATATTGCTTTCGTATGTGTTAAATGTCGAATCATTTGTCAAAATTGCTAAATACCGTAAATGTTACACGGAATATATCATTAAGTAGCATATTTATAAATGAAATAGGAACAAATTATTTAAACCACAAAATATTTTTACGTGACGGGGATTTAATATTTACATATATTAATGTTTCATTTCATCGCTTTCCTATGATTTATCATTAATACAGTTATTTAGTTTGAAATTTGTCAAAATCACGCTTGCTCAATTTATTGTCATAATAATCATCACTTGAAAATCCGTTTTTGTAAAATTTATATAAGTTAACACCACATATTTTAAAATTAATGCGGGAATATTAATTCACATAGTTTGTCAAAATAAACTCGATAAATATAAAAAATACGTATAATTTGTACAAGTATGTAAAAAAAGTTAGTACCCGTTTTATAGACAATCGTTCAGTTCCGGCAAATCACATCAAGTGTTAAACGTTTAATTGACTATATTAATAAACCGAGAAATTAAACTCTTAATTTATAATAAAATTTCAAGCGGCATTTATCACTGAGAATAATGAATCCCGCAGCTTGATGTAATATAAAATATAAATATTACACGCAGACATAAAAATGTATATTAATACTATTTTTTTTTTTGACTTTAGGCGTGATTGCAAGGTGTCAATATTTCAATACAAATTTCTTAATATTAGATAAATTTTTAAATACATTATCGTATGTTTAAATCGAAAATTGTTGTTAGTTGTAGGTCGAAGATAGAGGAATACTCAATGCAACGTTTCCATAACGTTTACCATACCGGCAGCCACGAACATGATATCGAATGTCACTCGCAGGATCCGTCGTTTCATCGGCCGATTCAACCACATGTCATTGCGGCAAGATATCCACCTGCCTATCTGTCTCGGATTTTCCGTACAAGCGTTTCATCGGAGTCCCTCCGGATATCGCGAAATTTGATTTCATTTGCATACAAGTACTTTACTCATAGTGCAATACGATATGCCATTTTAAATGTCACGATCATCGAACGTCGACTAGTTTCTGTTTAATTTAAAGGCGTGTTTTGTGCCACTTTTCGTACGAGGGCTACCGTTGATCATTTTTTATTTTACATTAATCGTAAATACATGATTCATCCTATTAGGCAAGTATTTGTTTAAATAAAATGGTACACGTCATAAATCTATGACCAATGAGGAATTCAATGAATGATGCATTAAAGGCAATTAATAAAAGTGTAAAAAAGTCATTTTCCTGCACGAAGATGGAAAATGGATAGGATTTGTTTGGACAATACATGACTATCTACGCCACTGGACATTCGTGTACGTCTTGTAGCATCGAGGGTGGCATTGTATGACGTCATCATTTGCATACAACGCACCAATGTTACTGGTTCCGTTCTCCCTCGATATGGATACCTCCACAGTTGAATGTATCTATCCCCGTACCCTTGGTGTTATCTCTGTGTCTCGTATCTATCTAATTATTGTCGCGAATCCTAGCGGTCCGGTCGCAGTGATATACCGCATGCTAATAAGCGGCTAAAGACCCGGCAACCATACCACGCAACGCATAAATCTTAACAGCCGTTTCTGCATCTCGAAATGTTGGTTCAACGATCGTCTTGGGAGGCATGGCAAATTCATCCTTGTTATTATCGTCATCTTCTTTGACACTTCGGTCATAATTAGATTAACTTTTTAGTATCTTTCATAAAGCGAAGAAACGAGTCTTGCTATTTTTTCGCCTTCTTGAATGCCCTCCTGTGAATACTTATCATTCACTTTTATCGTCGGAGAGCTTTTGTTTATTGGATATTTCATTTTCACAATCAAATGGCTCTCTTCCTTAATCAATTTTTCATGCCGAGGAAGTAATTTGCTCATTTTTATTTTGCAGAAATTAAATTAACGATGCTTTTTGTGAAACGATTATAAGGGGCTCTATTATTTACAAATAATTGTCGTTATTGCGAAATGGATTTAAGTCAGGATTAATCACGGATTACGGCTGGCTTATTAATTTAGTTGTTATACTAATTAAATTCTCTCGAAATAGTAACGTGACTTTCTCAGTCCTAAAAACTTGGAAATGCAAAATCTTGTATCGTAAACTCAACTCCATTTAAATTTGTACTAAATGCAGTACAATGAATTTTGTAGAAGATGCAGCGTACATGTTGGTGAATAAATTATAGTTGATTTAACCTTTAGTTGGGGATTTTAGGTCAATATAATTCACGTTACTTTACGTTTTCCATGCATCGTGCTAATGTTTAAGACTTTTAATAATCCATAATGTTTATAAAATATGGATATCGCGAAACAATGAAAACTTAGTCATAATTACTGAAATGTACAAAAGAATCTTATTAATGCTAAATTAGGGAATGGTTTACTGCAAAAGTGAATCCACTGCAGTAATTTAATTTCAAAGCAAATCTGAAGATCAAATCACTGCCGGATTAAGATAATGTTCAAAAAACAATCACTTGTTTTCTCAATTTTTCAAATGGAATTTAAATGAATTGCCCCGTTGAAAAGCTATATCAAAGTTTTGGTTTCGAAACAATTTTATTATTTATATCGCATCGTATTAAAAAGTAGCGTTACAATGCTTAAAAACAAATATTGTTATATTTTCTTTGTAATTCATATTTCAACACAATCTTTTCTGCGTGCATTAAGCATTGTTTGTATTTTGGTTAAAGTTACAAAATTCAGTGCAACCATCGGAATATGTTTCATTGGCTCGATGAAATTCTCAGCGTGAAATGTACAATTCGATTTTAAACACAACGCTTGTTCGATGAAATATAACGAACGTCTATTGATAGAACATGATCCATAGGCCCGATGGTACGAATAGTGATAGAAATGCATAGCCTTTACACATTGACAAATATACGAATAGGCGTGTGTGTGACGACCACATCCCAGTGACCGTTTCAATGCGGGCTCATCCCTCTCATATGTGCACATGGTTTCAACTGGTCGACCCCTGAGCGTGATGCAACACTGACCACACATCAATTCACTGCAAATGGACATCAATACTGGTAATTAATACATCGCGCCTCTCCTATTCCTCCCCGTCTCGGCGTCCCTTTCTCACCATCTCTTCGTCTCCGTCGCTCTTTGTCTGATCTGCCTCACTCGTACTGCACGCTCATAGAAACTCACTCGCTTGCTTCCCTTACCAATGTCGGCATTTTGACCATATATTTGCATGTAAGTGATATCCATGTTGGCGGATCCGATTGACGGCTCTTTGCTCGAAAGCAAGGCAAATCAAGCATTCGTGATACGTACATTATAAACATGCTATGTTGGGTTACTAAATGCGTTCCAGATTTCAGAACTGTATGAAATTGTTGAAATGACGTTTCTCGATTTGTAATTAGGCCAATTTAAAAACTATAGAGCCACGCGGCTAATTTTATCACAAATTTCTTAAAATAGAAATAGATTTTGCATATAGAGGCAATTTATGTTAGATCAAGAGAAAAGACGTTGAGAGAAATTTCAATTAATTACAATAATAATTAATTTTGGACTAAATTACTTGCAACAATTTACTTCATTTAAATGATAACACTTATAATTGTGTTTATAATTTGTGTAATTGTTTTAAAATAATGTTGTTTTTTAAGAGTTGTATGATGTTAAATTACAAGATAAATTGCAGTTACAGATATTTCAATTTTCTCACTGTATTTGGTAATCAAATTTGAGTCGACAGAAATCTAAAAATAACATAGTAATTTGTAATTTTAAAAACACTTTAACAAAAAATAACATGCTCTAAAAACGACGTTTATTTTTAGTTAAGTAAATTTTAATACGAATGTGAATAATGACGGAAAATTCGTTTAATTTAAGTTAAAAATATGTTTTATAAGTATGATTTAATATATCACGCTTCATATAAGGAAGGGGCTTATAATTTTGTAAGTTAAAAATTTATTGTATTTCGTTGTCAAAGTATCATTTGTATTTAATTTCAGTTATGTCTCCATTGCACAATAAAATTAAATATATGAATAAAATTACTTTTCAATGACATTAAAAATATATGTAAAGTATACAGTATATATTACAATTTCACAAATTATGATTATGCCAAATATAACATTCAGAAATTTAAACAGTTAAAAGTATTAACAATGCTAAAAGACTGTTATATTATAATTATCCAATTTTAATAAAATAAAATCATAAAATATAAAATACGTTATAAATAAAATTGTACGATACTTCGGATAAATAATTGCAATCGATACATTGAGTTAAATATTCATGTGAGTTAAAAATGTGAACTTTGACAAAAGAAACTACACTGGTTTTTCAGAAAATTACAAGTGTTATAACATAACAAATGAGGGAAAATTTTCGTTATGGCCAACTGCACGTCATGTGCTGCAAACACGTATGACCGTTGCATAAAATAAATTCATAAATTAGAACATTCAGTTGTCTGCACATCTTTTCATGAAAACTTCAGGTTACATTTTTTGTTTAAAAATGTTCAATTTGCACTCTCTCTTCGTGGCTGAAAGATATCAAACTCGAGCGCAGTTTGATACTTTTCTTTAATAGTATACTTTTGTACCGAGTTCCGATTGCTTATCGGAATAGTAACTTGTAAACTGGAAACCCAAGATTCTTTCATTATAGTTGTACGAATTATAATTTAAAACTTGATATATTAGTGAATAACTAGTTAGTAGTGGAATTTGTGGGTGTGTGCTGTTTCTTTTATTTACCACTTGTTACTCGTCATAGCACTTTGTCAGAGTGCATATCAGCTAGTTTGTGGTCTCATCACAGACAAGAATTACATAGTAAATTCAACGCATAAAATTTTACAATTTAAATCATATATTATTTTAAATTAAAATTATATTTTTTACAGATTCCTAAAAATATTATTGTTTGTAATCTAATATTTAAAGTGTAAATTTTCCAAATACACTTTCTTTAATATATAATTTGAGAATGATGTAATGATTATGTGATATCATTCCCAAAAAATGCAACGTTAAACATGTAGATTTCAATTTATCAGTAAAATACACCCGCAAAATATTTTTGTTTTATTGAAGTTTCAATAATAATAGTTTGTAGAAATTTCATGAATACTAGATTAAATACACAATAGACTAGAATGAAGAATGAAGTTTCTCAAAATTAGAAAATAATATTTGTTAAACATAAAAAAAGTCGCTTTTGTGGAGTCGCTATATGATTTACAATTAATTTCTATCAATAAATCGGAACGCCTAATAAAAAAAAGTCACTCGAAGTGTTTAATGGAATTAATTGCTCCAATGTTGTTCACTACGACATGCATGATAAATGAAAAATATTTGAATTGAATTTTGAAAATTGAGTATGATTTGATAGAAAGTGCGTGATGAATAGAGTGCGCAAATCTATCGAACGCATTCTTTTATGTCACAGATTGTTACGCAATATGTGTGAGAATTTGAAATTATATAACGGGTTTGATTGAAAAATATAATTTTAATAATCGTATATAATCGTATTTTATATCAACCGTTCGTCCGGAAAGTACAAATAATCAAATAAATTCATTAATTTATACACGCATGTTTTAATCAATAGAAATTACACTGCAAGCTTCTTGTGTAGTTTTGAAATACACGGCAGGAAGATAGGAAGAAAAATCGAAATAATTTAATATGAATTATATTTAATTTAATTAATTTATCTATCCAAATCACAGTTGATATATTATTTAAAATATTGTCGACTAGTAGGAATGAGATAAAAACGACGGTTGAAATTTAAAGGGCACCCGATGCGTGATAAAACAAGCGGAGAATGCATATGATGCACAAATTGATTATCAAAGGATATTACCCAGCATTGCGGAACTGATATGCACTCCATTTGATGTGTCGGCGTTGCGCCGCTTCAACGTCCCAGCTGTACTTGGAAAAAAAACAAGAGGAATTATTTGCACTCACTTCAGTTCCGTCGGATTTCCCACTTGCGGCAATTGCTTTTCATTAAAAGCTGTTATACATTCTCTGTACCTGCTTCTCTTCGTCGTTCGATTATTAAATTTACGTCATCTCGTTTACGCATCGGCATTTCTAGTGACTGTTGTATGATCTACATTTATCGAATAATCCTTTCGTATACTCATTCTGTTTTCTCATATTTCAAATAAACGTTAATCTGTTCCAATCCAATAAATTATTACGTCGTGAATAATTCCTTTCATTACAAGTAACATTAATGTCACAAAAATTAATTATATCCAGACTAATTTGTTGATTATTATAACGAGACGGTAATCGCTATAAATTTCATTTGAAACTTGGATGAGAATCAATGTAATTATTGAATAATTGATTTAATGACAGTACACTTGAATAAGCATTGATACGCAAACAGTATTTAATATGTCAATTCTGTTAACTCTCGGACTAGGCGCTGTGCCAATGACGTCTATGTTTGAAACGGGAATGGAATTAGACAGGGCAATAATCAATGATCAAGCTAATTGAGTGGGATTGATCATGTCGATAATAACGAGTATTTGTGGCTCGCATATTTGAGATCATGTGATCCTATGTATTAATGGATGGTGATGTATGGAGGGTTCGTCGTAAGCTGAAATTACTGCTCTTCAAAATTTGTTTATTAGTGTGACACATAAGTCAATTGAAAAATGATCATTCACTGAATTGATGCTCTGAAAGGAGTAACTTATGAAATAATATATCTCAAAGAAATTGGCTAAAATGATTTCGACGTAATATTCAGAAAATAATTTATGTAAATTCACACACGTGCTAAAAATATGCAGTTTTTTTCATTTATTAGAATATAAATGTTTTTTGTTTATTTAAGTTGAACCAATTGGACGCTAAGATTCATATAACGTACTTCAACAGACATTAATATTGCCTGAAAATTGATTATGCATGTTACTTATTTATTAAATGTATACCATTTTGTGTAAATTTTGTAATTGTACTGAATTATTATACGTAGTTAAATGTTAAATTAAATTTAATCTTAAATTTGAACCAAGCGTAAATTAGAATTCGAGTACGAAGTTAGTTGAAATAATGTACGTTAAAATTAAAATTTTCTGAGCTTTGGTATTCAATGCAAAGCGATACAATTTTTTTATCTAATCTATTTGAAATGTTCATAGCTCGATGTTTTTAAGTTTTGACTAAATTTATAATGAAAATATGTCATAGGTTGATGAGTAATTTCAAATTAGATTTAAGTTTAATTTTTGAAGAAATAATGTTAAATAATGTAATGTTTTGCTGCATTTCAAAGAGCAGTCTTTTTATTTGTTTTACATGTCAAAAAATGATGCTAAATTAATACTTGATTCAGTTTACTTGTTTCATTTTCCTTTAACAATGAAATTCTTTACAACACTTTTAATATTAATCAATATGTTTACCTTATATTTATATAAAAAGTTATTGTTGGAAATAAGTAAAAGCTTCTAATGAAACAATTAATCCTTAATACTCTGTCCTGTAAATATATGGAGCGTTTCATTAATTTCACTTTGTTGCAATAATCTTGTACATGATTTTATGTTCTTTAAACTAATTAAATATTAATTAAGTGCGTTACGTAATAAATTAGTATCATAATGCTTGTACTATTAGTGCAACTAAATATCATGATTTGTGCAAATGTTGTTTATTAAATTACATAAATTATGATGTTCCATAATTCCATTTGTATCTTGTTACTTTTGTATGATCATATTTTAGTATTAATTAAATATTAACAATTAATATCATTCAGCTTTTTAATACATACAATTATGCTTTAAGTGCATTTACAAAAAGTAGCATACAAATTTAGGCATCATCATAATTGTAGAGAATATACCGGAATATTATGAAGCGCAATAAAAACACATCCGTCGTAAATAAACACTTATCTAAGGACAAGGAAATTACTGAAGCAGTTCGTTCCAGTAGGCGCGTTTGGATAAATAAACTAACGTAACAAAACAAAGGAGATCGGCGGCGGGGCTGGGCTTTTCTTCTTTCCTGACGAAGCGCGTCATACGATCAAAGGGTAAAATTATCCAGCAGAACAGAGGAAAGAAAGATACGATGCGCGTGCGAGACGCGACCGGTAACCACGATATCCACCTGTCAGCCCGGACGCCGTGCGCTCCAGTGGCTACGGAATCGTGGCCACCTTTCTTCATCGCGTTGAAAAATCTTCTACTCATCTTACCGGATTTCGTAGCTCTCCGCGACGCCACATCCTGAGGCGTCGTATTCCAGAGCCATTTCATACATCAGTATTGCGGCGACAGAAGTAAACGAACCGATATTCTTTTTGCTCCCCATGCTTCATGATTCGCCGTCTTTGTCTCGACCGAGCTATGAATTTCATTTACCTGAGTATGACTTTCCGTTTTCGTCAGTCAAACTGATCGTCAGTTGATTGATTAAACTTTCTTAATCTTCATTAAATGAATATCAATTCGACGTTGTTTCCACGGTAATTGAATTGAATTAGAATAAATTAGGGATTCATGGCCAATATTATAATTAACGATTGGTTTGTCCCATGGGGATTAATGGATGATGAATTGGTTGGCCGCTGGTATCGCTTTGGCTTGACGCGAATTATTCACGTCGATCGATGGTTACCGTTACGAGCCACCACTTCGAACAAATGCTCTGGCTGAGTCCAATCGATATCAGGCAAGCAATCATCGTGAAAACACAATATGTCATTGGTTTCCAGTTTGATAGTCTTCGAATAGATAAAGCACGCCGAAAAATTAACTTATCAATCACCGTTCGATTCTTCATTTCCGTTCCAACAGAATGTTGCAGCAAACTTAAACGCTCAACGTAGATCACTTCCAAACACACCGCAATTCAAATGCTATTGTACAATACTTTAATGATTCATTTGAATCCATTAACATTATTTCCTCACTTTAGCAAAAATAACTTGCGTAAAATATACACTCACGTTTATAATAGTTATGATGTTAAAATGACATGAATTGGAAAAATTTAAATGTCATGAAAAATATAAGCGTAGTATTAATATTATTTTTAATTAAATGACTATCGCGGGAAAATTGGAAATTGTGTTATTATCACAATTAAAGTCCGGTGAATTGAGTACTTATACAAGATGCCTAAACACTTACAAAAATTGTTGAAATAGACTAATTTAACTGTGACATGGAAATGTAATTTTTTCACGAAAATATCAATTTTCGAAATAATAATGCTTCCGATCTAAATGAAATTGATTGTATTTGTTAAAGTCAGAATTGCAATGTATTGAGTGAATATACGTTAATAGTGATTAAATGAGGATAAGTGTACGACTTTCAACATACCAGTTCTAGTCGAATGAGAATGAAATCGCTTAGTTGAATCAGTTCAAAGTAATTTTAGTTAAACGTATATGGATGGCGCGAGAAAAATGATAATTATGGAAATAGATACATAATCATATCGCGCATGCTTCTGAATGGAATTAGATTAGTTCAATAGCGTTGAGTCTTGGTACTTGAAGTTGTGGATAATAATGCGATATTATGCACAGGATATTCGTCGCACATCCGCGGGCGTATTCTCCTCGTTGATTTATTGTTGTCTTCATTATTAGGAATGCACGCGCTTCGCTTGGCCATTATGCCAAAGCGTAGTCCGGTCTTCAGTCTGACCCATCGTACGTCAGGGCTCCAGTTCGTACAATAATACAATGTGCACGGGCGATATACAAGGGGCCATTGAGACAGACGCACCTACGTTTGCCAGATATAGATGGACAATTAGCTACCGTCACCGTCTATAATTTCTGGCGGATTAGTGGTTACGCTTCTACAAAGGAATACAAGCCGTTCTCTCGAGGTTCGCTTGGTAACACGAGACAGGACATCGCGCGCGGTATTGCGACTACAACGACGGTCCTATAATTACATCAATTCCTAATTTATGCGTTTGATTAAGCCTATTTGCGCTGTTTGTTATTGCTTTGGTATTTTATGTTTCGTTGTTGTGACAAAACTGGTATGATTCATCACTTCGTTTATCCGATAATTAATTCAATTTAACTGAACTTTGTCAATGATTTTTAAGTTATGTTTTTAAATAAATAAAACGAATTGTGCAAATCCGATAATTTATGCACTCATTAATTGACCTAATATAGTTGACTGAATTTTGTACTATTATTTCAAATCAACAATAAATCCTTTGCGCAAAACTATAAGGTTGATGTTGGAAGCAAGTTTAAAAAACGACACATCAGGAGCAAAAAGAGCTGGATTTAGGCGGTACACGGTGGACAGCAATAAAATATTCAGAGCAAACTCGGGGGACTATATTTCACGTAGAAAATCGGTCGGTTGATTTTTATAATACTGGTCAAATATAGCCTGGGGAGGGCTAGCAAAGTATGTCGTCTCCTTCATAACCGTCCGCTATCGTACAAAGGATCGTGGCATAACAGATAGATGTATAAAGGGTCAATAAAGGCTTCGTAGTAGTAGAAGGACTCTCCCCGAGGCACCCGGGAAATAAATCTGAACTTGCTTTTGCTCTCTTCAGAATCGCAACGGGACGTGGCTACCGAATTTAAGGGTTGACATTGCTACCAGAAATCGTAGGGGTTGGCCACCATATAACCCGGAAGTTTGTGAGATTTGCTAATTGTATGCAGTAATAAAGGATTGTAAAAATGACTTACGCTGTGTTATAATGCTGTATTTATAAGATATTTTTGTAGTCAGAATTTTGAAGCAAGAGTGTAAATTTATTGCATGACTAATTGGCGTTGTGAGAAGTACAAGTTATCATTTCTGCATTTCGAGTGGAACTTATGTGTACCGTTTTAGTAATATTTACTTTATTAATGTTAAAAGATAGTAATACTGTTCCGCATTGTCACTAAGATTCTTTGTTCGCACGAACTGCAATAAATATAACCATTTTTTCTTTCAGCGTACTGCATAAATCATATTTTTGTAGTTCTTTTTTCAATTATGACCATTTGTTGAATTTTGTATTACGATTTGCATATTGCTGTACTAGAATGTTTATCATTTTATTATTCAATCTCTTGTTTCTACTCACTTGGTGATTTATTTATGAAAATTAATTCAAAATATTCAATCAAACTTCTGTGTATTCTAAAATCTATAACAGCGTACATTGAAAATGAAGCTGATATGGCACGCAGGGTAACGATCCATGCCCCTTTTTTTTTGATATATTTTCTTCCATTTCGGTATATTTGAGATCCCGGAAGACCTATTTCAAATGCGAGCTTCTAAAGGAAATATAAAAAAACTATGTTTATGAAAACGAGTGGGCGGCACGGCTACGTTATAGCCCTTGCAGTGTCCATAAATCCGGTACAGTTTAGCTCCTATCGACAGAGATACCGACGTGCACACACCCCCTTGTCAAGTAACCCCTATGAGTTAAGGAAACCGAAAATCACGCAGAAACAAACGTAACACAAACTCTGACCGTGATGAAGTGAAAAATTAGTCGCACGTGCGTTTTTTTTTGTGCTAATTTAAAAAGAAATTGCAATTACGCAATCAAAAAAACGAATAATAGGGTGATTGTTACGAAAAAAAGTACCGGAATGAGAAGTCCAACATCGGAGAAAAGGTACGGACAGCAAAAGTCAAAGCGAGATAAATAGTTGCATACACCGGAAGTGCGAAGGCTTAACAGAGAAAGAGCGACGCGCGGAACGAGAAGGTGAGCACTCGTAATAATCTCTGCTAATTTAGCTTCTGGAATACGGTAACTGTATCGTTAATATTCTGAAGCTGGTTAATAATGGATGTTGATGCGCCATTTGGGCCGATGAGATTTTGGGGTAGAGAATTCGAGGCTGAAGTGGACCATGCTTGGGCGACGCAACGAGGGTCGGGCATTCGAGAATACGCGGGTCGGGACTCGCTGCTAACGTGCATTTATAAATATTACATCGACGATTATTCTCTGACGAGTCTCGCGATATTTCAACTTCCTTCATCAGCTTCGTTTTCGATTTAGATAAATTACCATTTATATTAATTCGTCCTCGTTAATATAAACTCGGTATTTCTTCATTTTCAGTTAATTCAATTTTGATTTTTGATGGGGCTGCCTTTCGCCTTTGTGTTTTCTTATGTGATGAAATTTAAATCATGCTAAATAAAACATGCACAAAGTTGGTGTTTTTTTTTTTACGTTGAGATGATCATTATAAAAATATTTTATTTCGATGACTTTGACAAGATTA
>JABFOX010001469.1:0-12948 GCA_022817665.1 Axea sp. ZL-2020
TAGTGTGTTTAAAATTTTACACGAAAAAGAATTTCTTGCATTGGTATGTGACAACGAATGAAGTATAAATCTATTACTACACATCTGAATCAAAATGATCATCAGCTGAGTGAACAGCAGCCGTTAAAAATTGTCCAAAGCAACAAAAAATTAAAAAGTCAGTTGTAAGGTTATAACATATGTATTTCAGGATGTGCATGGTGTTTTATTCATCGACTATCTTGAAAAAGGTAAAATTATCAATAACAAATATTATATGGTATTATTGGATCGATTGAATGTAGAAATTAAGAAAAAACGGCCTTATACGCAAAAGTAAAAAGTGCTACTTCTCCAAGACAAAATCAATGAAAATCATGGTTAAACTGAATGAATTACGCTTTGAATTGCTTCCCCACCCACTTTACTCTTCAGATCTAGCTTCCAGCATCTACTGACATTTTGTAGACCTCAAAAAGACCTCAAAAAGAAGAAAGAAATCAAATGAAGAAGATACTATCGAAATAGAGGCTTATTTTGAGATCAAAAACAAATTATACTACAAAAATGGCATCAAAAAGTTAGAGGAGTGTTGGAATGAGAGTACCACTCTTGAAAGAGAGTATCTTGATGAATAAAGTCGAATTTTGTTTTAAAAAAAGTTGTTTTTCTTAATTAAACTGAAAACTTATAGAGTGATGTAGTACGTTGAATGTGATTGAGTATTATCATAATAAAAAAGTTATATGTTTATTCTCGAATATAAAAACATAATTTTCAGCTCTTTATAACTTTATTCAAATATTCGTTTATATAACACTAAACTGTAATTGTAAAGAGAATTTAAAAAATGAGGCCAAGAACGTTTTTAAAAAATATTTAATTATTGTATTTTTATCGACGTATCTTCGTATTCCAATAGTTAATTTTCCCATTTCGATATTACATTATAATGATACATCCAAACATCGTTATTTATACATGTATCGTTATATGTATTCAGGTGATTTTTGTACCTATCTTGAAGAACAACATTTTTTTTATCCATTAACCTTGATTGTTTCTCGCTCATCTGTGATTCGATCAAATTCTCGGTATAACCAAAAAATGGTTGTATAATGAGGACAATCGTTGCTTTTAACGATTTTAGTCTATTCTTACATTTGTCATTATAAATAAAGTTATCAGTATCAAATATAAATAAATTCATATGAGATTTCAGTAAAGAAACGGTTAATTTTATAAGCTATATTACATAAAACTTTATAAGCCAATTGTTAAGTAGTTTACTTAATCTCACTGTAAAAATTTGAAATAAGAAAAAATTAAAAATGGCAAAGTCAAAAAACATTCTGCATTCAATAGATTTAAACAATAAAATGTCTTATTCATTGCGGTATAAAATCTTTCTGTTTTCATGTTTAATTTTTTTATATTTCGCATTTTATTAAAAGTTTCTTTGTTATAGAGTATTAGCCCTGGATTAGTGAAAACAAATATTGCTAGTAGCAACCCGGCAATGAAAAATTTTTTTGAAAATGTTCCTGCGATTTTACCAGAAGACGTTGCAGATGCTGTAATTTATGCGTTAGGAACACGATTCGAAGTACAAGTAAGTTAAATCAGTATTCTTACTTCAAAAGTACAAATTTGTAAGAATAAACATTTATAAGTATAGTTTTAAATAATATTAAATTACTGGGCATCATACAAAAATCATAATTAAACTTGTACAATTCGAACAGATTCAACAAATGATGTTAACATTTATCTAAAATGAAAGTTTTATTGTTAAAATAAGTAATAACTGTTATTTTTTCTTTTTAACATAAAGTAATATTTTTATTAATTCTTGGTGATAGAAATTAGTTGTGGTTTAGGTGAACATGTTTTTCGAATCTTGCATTTAACATAATCTGTCAACATTTTTCAAATTAATATTTAATGTCATTGATATTATACATATAGTATATAAATAGATTTTTTTTAATTAATGACGATTAAAAGTAATTTCGAATAATTATAACATTTGTGATACTCCATGACACTAAATTCAACTACCATTTCAGGTATTACTTACAAATATAAAATCACAATTATAATAGAAATGTATAAATATAATTACTTTTAAAACAATGTCTTGTAACATAACAATTTACTAAAAATTGAAGAGTATAGAAGTCTAGAATCGAGTAACTTTAACTATTCTTGACATTTTTAACACAGTGAACAAAATCGAATTCTTTGTGTTGATTAAGTCACACTGTCTTTTGACAAGTAAAAATACCATTATTAAAGCTCAGCAATGATTTGAAATGTATTATTAAGGAATTTACTCTGTCAAAAACAATTATTTGTCAGTGGTTTGATAAGGGTATTGAAATTACTGTAACTTTTGTATAGAATACAAATCCAATATTTAGGTCGTAATTGTATGCAAATTAATTTAATTTTTAGATATTTTTAGGATGTTATATTTTATAAATAAAGGATTAATTGTGAATTATGTCTAATTCAGTATACTTTGTTTCAGATTTCTGAATTAACCATTCAAAGAACAGGCGAATAAACGATGACACTGCATCTATATGATAAAAACAAACATTCGCGCTTTATCATTATTCATAAATAGTTTCAATTATTTCGTTATATAAATTATAAATGAGAGCATTGAAGTTTTTGTTGAACGCATGCAAAGAAAATAGAATTTCGTTTTATTTTATTTTGTAACTTCAAAACTATGAAATAAAGATTTTTATAGCTTTTCTTTACACTTAAAAATAATACAATCGGATTTAATGTAATCAAATAGTGAGATACAAGGAAATTCACCAAAAAATTCACCTCGAAAGGAATAGAAAACTACTACATCCATGTCATTGTTTCTGGATAACTCTAAATGGAGTTTATTTATTCAAAATGTGGTATTTTATAGATTAAAATTGAATATAGTATTGCTTAACTTCTATCATCTTCAGTGGTTTAAGAAGTGCGATGAATTTGATGTTGTTAAATAACTGTTTTAACATTACAGAATACATAACATTTTAATGATTGATGGTTTAAATTATGCTAAAGATTTTAATAAGGCAAACTTGGCAACAATCGATCTACAACTTATATATTTCGCTTTCAAAATTCTGTTGAATATACTTATTCTGTCTATAAAAAAATTATTGTTAATTGTGATCGCTGGTTCAGGTCATATTATATTTATGCGAACGAAAGTTAATCAGTGACACTCATTGACTATTTCAAGTGTAATTTCTGCATTCTTGTTGACCTCGAAGACGTAGACTGATACATTATTTTACCTTCGAAGTTTTAATACATCCTTAAGGGCAATTGGAAACCCGATGCTTTTGAAATTTAAATGTTTAGTCCAATAATGCCATGGCAATCTGCATAGTTACGGTGATCAGGTAGAAATATCAGCGAAATTATTGCACACGTAAAATAGTTTTGACCTTCTGTTTTTACAATTTTAATGATGCTCATACGTACTAGTTGCATTCATCTGTTAATATTATTCGTGTTATATTATCGTTTATTTTATACTGCTTTTTAAAAGCCTTTTTATTTTATCTCTTTGTATATGCTTTTGAATTTTATTTTGATGAATTAAATGTCATATCAGTTAAATTATTTAATAAACATAAATTAAGTCAATTAAATGCTTAATTTCATCTAATCCTAGCTATAATGTCTTTGGTATAATAACTTTTCTACTTTTTCCAGTTATGAGTTTAATTTTCTTCTTCTACTCTTCACTTCTACCCACTCTTTTACATGCTATTTTACATCCTCTTCTAACTTCTTACAAATTATATTTTACATCTTCCACTTTCGTGTATATTCTTCATAAAATGAATAAATGAAATGTTATTTAAAAGAATATGTATTTAGACAATTTGATTAAAAATTCAGTAGAATGGAATAAAATATAAAATATCTAATAACAAATAAAGTTAATTGATTTAAAATACAATATTTAGTTATATGAAATAATATTTAATTATTTTATCTGAATGTTTTTTTTAGTTTATACTTAAAAATAAAATAATTTAAATATTTTTTTGAATATCAAATAAAATATTTAATATTCTATGCTTATTTAATTTAACAAATTCAGTTGAAAGTTATTTTTTTTTTGCAAATAATTGATTAATAATATAGTTGCTAATAAAGTTACACTTTGTGTTTTATTTTTATTTAGAAAATGAACTAATTTAGCTTATAACGCATTTGCCTCGAATACAGTTTAATTACCCAATTTTTGAAAGAATTTTTATAGAAATTCTGTTTAAAATTGCATTGCTAAAAAATGTAATATCGTGTATCAAGCAACTGGAATTCATACAGGAACAGTAATACAATAGTACAAGTGCACGTTCATTTGGTCTTCGTAAACTGCAGTGATGACGGTTACTTACTTCTATGCGGTCCTTCACTGTAAATTCTCGACGCGTCGAGCGGTCCAAGCAGTCGATACGCTCTTCAAAAGCACGTAGATAAGCATTTATCCTAGAATATCCTATTTATCTTGGCAAGAGAGTGAACTACCCGTACATTTTGCGAATCCACGTCACGTCCGGTCGAGTCCGACGTTTCACCGAAAACCTACAATTTCGATTTCTCCAAGATTTTATTCTTTATTCTATCACATTGAATATGTGTCGGTTCACATGTACACGGGTCTCGAAATAGAATGTGTCGCGAGCGCTAAAAGTACATACTTCTACTTTTTCATTGACGATAAATTCATAGTTCACGCAATGTTTTTAGGAATTTCATTATCAATCTTTTAATAATAACATATACAAGAATTAAAATATAGAATAAAAACTACTTGTAGTTTTCCGTTATATATTATCGTCAATAATGTTTTGATTTTTACAACGTGTGAAATAAAATTTTTGAACATATTTAAAGTTTTAAATTATACGTGAAAATTAAAACCAAAATCTCTGAGAAGCAATAGCTGTAAATATATTATATTACATTTTTTCAGGTAATATAATGTTATGATATTTTATAATCTCATAAATTATTAATTTGAAATTGTAAAGATTTATCCCGAAACTTTTATTATTCAATCCTTAATTATGGTATTTTTTTATCGTCACTAACACAAACATTCATATACCATTTATTATATTATAAATTAGGAATGTGCATCATAAATCTTATTCTACTGATGAATAGAGTTGTTTGCAAGCTTCGAAGTAAATCAATGAATAATACTTGAATAAAATTACGTAAGATCATATGGAATTTTTGGACTTTATTATCGCATTATTTTAATTTTATGTTCTACACGCTATAATTTCTTAATTTTAATCACCTTTCTATTGCGTGTGTGTGGCGTAAAAAAATATTTCATGACACAGTTATACAAATTCTAATGAGATAACGTTGAGTTATACATCTCACGTTAGTTATATATATAATAAATATCATGGTTTTCATAAAAGGTCTTATAATAGGACTATATTTCTTCTTGTCTTATGGTGGTTATAGTTGAAAGCTTTAAGTCAGAAAGTAAGAGACATAATCACATAAGTTCTACGGTATAAAGTTCTGAAACTGCATACATTGTCGATAAGACAGTATACATTCAGAATACGTAACCTCTTTGTAAAGCATAATAGGTGTTTATACGTATTGCTACTTTTCACGATATTATTTACATTAGATTTAATCTATACATAGTATTGATTAGCTTTTTTATTATTACATTATAAAATTCTCTACGCTACTGATAGATTTTATAGTTCTTTAATTACAATTATTATACTGCGTTTTATATAAAAATTTCATATTTTATGATTTTTATTACAAAAATTGAAGTCGAAGCTGGTAAAGAATCGTCACTGATAAAAGCTGCGAATGGTTGAACATCAACGTGAAAAATTATTTTAATAGTGAAAAAATACCATATGGATGCTGCAAATAAAGAAACTGAAGAGGGAAAAACATATGAAGTTTTAATTTAAGGATTATTTAATTTATTAAAAATATTATTACATGTCTAGTTTGTTATGTCTTATACAACTGATAAAGTTATTTGCTTGTAAAAACAAAAATGAATTATTCTAAAAAGGTAGTTTACTTATATAAGTATTTAATCTGTATGTTTGTAGTATATTTACAAGTATAATATATATTATTTGTTGGAATACTTATTTCACCGGCATTATGCTTTGCATTAATTTATATATTTGTTTACGATAATATGCCATTTTGTTGAAAGTCTTTTTATTCCTAATTTTTAAAAAAAATTTCCTTATACACAAGCATGTATTGGAAAAAGAAATATATAATGTTTCTATAAGTTATTAAATTTTTGTATTTGACTTATTTGCAGGTTTAAATATTGAGAGAAATAAACTGTCAAAATACAATACTAAACTATTCATATTTCTTGATTTTTAAATTTATATTATAATTTTTCTTCATGATAAATTATTCGTTGAATTTTAATATGATGTATCAAACTTGATTAAAGAATTAATTTATTCTATTTAATGTTTTTTCATGTTTTTTTAAACAAAACTAATCCACGAAAAATGTGTAATATAAATATGTCTTTTCGCATTTGAACATTATTTTCGAAGAGAAACAAATATTATTTCAAATTGTATGAGTTTTTGAAGTTATGAAGGTTGAAATTATTAAGTTTATTCTTTATGTTTTAAATTTAGAATTTGTAATATTTCACATATTTTACTTTTGTTTTATTTGATTTAAAAATACATTTAATGTATAATTGTGAATTGAAAAATATGGACGAAAAATTTTATTTTTATATTTTTATTGAATTCGAAATTCATTATTTAGATAATTGACTTTTGGCTAAGGTTCGATTTATGTATTTTCTAGTGCTCTGAAACGTACCTTTTATTGGAGATAACTCATCGCAAGAGAATGAGTTGTAAACGTGTCCCGAGGCACTGACCAAATCCCACAAAACGTCTGCCATACGTCACTGTGTAATTTGCAGGGTAATTTGCAATAAAGGCTTGTTCGATATGCCTCGCGGTTGTTCGTTTTTAATCATATACATTATATGTCATTTTAGTTTCAATTCAATATAATATCAATATTAAATTTATATGTATAACTATAATTTTAAATACGAAACTTTAAAACAAAGATGATTTTTATGTTGGTAGTTGCACATTTTTAGATATATGTGTATAAAATATTTCATATATATGTAGCGATGTAGCGGTGTTAAAATAATTTATTTCATCACATTTTTACACGAGCAGAGTTTCCTGTAATATATTAAATAATAAAACGAGTGAATGCAGTATGATTTTCAAACTGTTCTCGAATGAAGAGCGAAAGGGAAACGAAGGATAGTTAGATTTTCATTTTTTTCGAGCTATGTGTGACACACGTGTGTGTATTTTATAAGTATGAACACAAGTTATGTCTTTGTTCAGTAAATAAATATTTGTAATTTGTTTATACTGATAGTCAGTTGTTTTCCGTACTGTGTACTGTGAACTCATGAAAAAAAAACTCTTGTTATAATGCATATCGTTTTAAAATTACGTTTTCATTCGAGTGTATAGTCATATTTTATATAATAATATAATTTCATATTCCATATAATGCGGAATAATTCGAATATATCAAATTTTTTTGTTCAATATTACTAAAACTAATATCAATGGAACAAATTATTACAAATAGTAATTTTAATAATGCAGTCTCTTAAATGATAATTGTGATATTCATATTTTCTTCAATTTTATTGAAATAAATACATGTAAATAATTTGTGACGTTTCATTGTTTGAATGAATTGAAAAATTTTATTATTTTTAAAAAACGTTGTCATAATCATATTACTGTAAAATTATTTATACATGTTTTGCATTGGTTCTTGATGTAGGAGCAAAATTTGAAAGGTCGTTTATTAGAATTGAATTTTTCCTGACGTGAATCTAGTCAAAAATTTTATAATAAAATTGCGCAACAATTATTTGCGTTTTCATATAGACAAATACGATATTTCACAATAATAACATTGATACAAAGATACAATTATTTTATTGTATTTTATATGTAAGTTTTTTATAATCATAGTGGCAGAATAGGGCTGTTCACACATATATTTAATAATTTTTAGAAAATTGCAGGTATTTTAGAGGTATTTATTTTTATATAAGTATTATTTAACAAATCCTAATAAATATAATAATACATATATAATTAATTATAACAGTAAAAATGTCCTTGTATATGTGTAATAAAGCATATATAACAGTTATAAATATACTTTCAATATTAATAAATGTTTTGAATGTAATATGAAATTAATTATTGTAACATTTACAAAAAACTTTTCTGTAGGTAATTTAACGCAAACACTTTCAGATCAATAAACAATTCCTATATTCTTTAAATCGCTCTTGTAAGAGTATATTTATTACAATTATATGTTATTATGAGTAGTTCATAATAAAAAATGTATACATAATTTCTTGAAATAAATTAACAACAAATTTTTAGCATAATTTTATAATGGTAATATTTCTTATTTTACACGATATATTATAATTATTTACCATTATTTTTTGAATAGAGTTATCCGTAACAATTTAACTCAATGAATTAAATATTTCGATAATCATGTATGTATATTTTAATGTTACATATATCAAAATAGGTTCCTAAAATATAGACTGACGAACCAGTAATTTCGATTCAGTTCATGTGTCGATGCCGCTTTGTAATTTGATCAATTAACAAGTGGCTACCGGTCTAGACGTTAATAACAGCGTAACGCTTTCTGGTCGTCGAACATGATTTTCTTGCCGGTATCAACACAATTGACATCGATCGTCTCTTTCACAAGTACAGAATTAATCCTCAGACCAAGATTTATTGCAACCAGTGTATCACACGTGTTGGAAATAAGAGTTGTATTTAAGATTAACACTATTATTCTTTTAAGTATTTTACTATTATCACGTATGATTACCAAACATTTTTTTAATTTAATCTTGTGATGCATTATTGTTTTATTACATTATACAAAAACATGAAATAAAAAAATTATTAAAAATAAATTAAATAAATGAAAAGTTAATATATTTATTTATTATTTTACAATACAGCTGTGTTTATTAAAATATTGATTGAAGTTATATATACATTGATATGACTTGTAATATTTAAATTATCATAATTAATGATTCTGTATTTCTTTTTTTAAAGGTTAAATATTTTTTATTTAAATGATTAACTGTTCTTCATGTGAATAGAGTAAAAATTAAATCCGGAAAACTTAATGATATTTATCAGGAATTTTAAACTTAATTTCAAGCTTGATTAAACCTTGACTAAGAAATCAGATATAGTGTAGATCTATTAAGAAACTTCAAACTTTTATTGGATCAATTTTAATTACTAGCTGAAATTAGAATTCGATTACAATTGACATTCAATTCAATTTAATATCGTAATCAGAATGTAAAATAATATAATTTAATTTACGCTATTTTAATTAAACAAATGAAAAATAACTAAAAATTATTTTTTACAATTATACATGCAATAAAGTATGTTAACGTTTTTTAAAATGAAATTAAATGTGTAAAGAATATTGAAAAATTGACATACGCTTATTTCATTCCATTTGAAGTTAATTGGGCGATGTATATAATACGTAAATTATACTTGTTTAATTAATAGTACAATATTTAAATTAAACTACTTTGATAATATAAAATATGCAAGATCATCCAACCAAATCCTTGCGTCATACGTCATTCTGCTTTCCGTATGTATCATACATGAAATCAGGTTTAATAATCTTTCCATCACTAGGAGTCAACGAGAGAAACTCGTTGAAAACTCTTCCATGAGGCGTAAATATTTCACAATCGCCAAAAAAGATTGTGTCGATATGTATGGCACGAATCTCGAAAGAACGTGTTTCATTCGAGCGTAAAATGTCTAAAGCGATGCCAAAGCAAAGTCAGCTGCTACTGAAAACATTGCATTCCTTGAACAAGTATTTTCATACGTATACAACATTTTTCGTTTGTTATCTTTTTATATCAGTGTTTCTTTATTATTCTCTATGTGGTTTAACTAACATATTGTTTAAGTAATGAAAAAATAAAATTCGTTGTGAAGAGAGCTTTTAAGGTTAAAATATATAACTACTATTAAACTGTCAGAAGTTTTTGGATGAAAACTTCTGACAGCTCTTTACTTTATTTATTAATTCAATTGCAAAATTTAATTTATAAGAGAACTGAATTCATTTAAAATCTAAATGTAGAATTACTAAAACATGAATTATTTATTAAAGAAACAAACAAATACATGAAGAAATTGCGAACAAAATAATAAAAGAATATAGGAGCTCTTTAAAATTAAGAAATAGAAATGTAATACTTTTTATATTGTCTGCTTTTTAGACTCATATTTTAATGCACTTGTGTTTTGGATGTATAAAATGTAAGTATTAATAAGATGCATTAGGTAAAGTAATATATAACAAAAAAATTCACATAATTTATAATGAGTTAAGATTAAAGACATTTTTCTTTAAATGCCTTTTGTGTTCTTAAAAATACTCGAGTACAACTAAGAACTTTCATTTTTATACCAATGTAGGTCTTGTAATTTTTCTCAAATTTCTAATAAAACATTAATTCTGCAATACAAGATTATTTAGTTGCAGTAAACTCAGTTTTTAATTAATCTAATTTCATGTATGATATCTGAAACCGATCAAAAAATATGTTAGTACTACGATGAAACCAAAATTTGCAATTGTAAACTACACGGAGCATTGACTTTAAATTGATACATCTAAATGCCTTTAGTAATGAATAAATGTGGTCAAATAATTCGTTTTTCTTGAAAAGTATACCATATAGCAATATTAAGTTTATTCCAAATTATACTGTTATCAGATTATTCGATATCAATTTCATTTTTATACTTGGATAGCTTCATTATTAATGTATGAACTCATTGCTGGTTGAAGAATAAGTCTACAAGACTCTTCAATTTGACTGGTGTAGATTACGCGGGCTACATCAATATTCGCGATAAACAACTGTGTCCGCATATGCATTTTGCATAATTGTGGAATTGTCCCTCACGGTCATTAAATTGATCTTCGTATTTATGAATATTGTATGAGATGTTGGCTGTTAAGTCCATAAGTGTGCAAAAATGTACACTTATTTCATACATTCACGATAAAGCAAGATGATGCAATATTTGATGTAAAAATCCTTATAATGTGCTTTTCCATAAATATATTTTTCAACAACATTGCTACTTTTGTAAGTTTGAATGCTTTATTATAAATTTGAATTTTTTTATGTAATAAAACATAAAATTTTATCTTTAACGTAGTAAAAGAAATGACTGATAGGCGATTTTCTTTACTTTTAATATTTAACATAATCAGTTTTATTTTATCATTAATTTTCTTTACATTATTGAATTTAAGATTTATAATTTCTTTGCTATTAGTTTTTAATAAAACAATGATCCTTTCTTTGTTGAAATAAAATAATGTGATATTTTAGGATTAAAATAAATTGTGTGCGTTTATGTTTATTCGTGAAATCAATCAATTTAATATTAAATAAATAAAATGCTTGGTTGTAATGGTCCGATATTTATTGCAGATTTTTGCAACGACATTTAGAGTGTCACGCTCTCATAATAAGAAATTTTAATACCTTGCACAGTGGCGGAAGAATAATTTGATATTAGTAAGCTTGATCCCACTCGTGCCGTGGATTTAATTGTATTACAGAATTATCTAAAGCAGTTCATATACTTATAGCAAAAAGGGTTCAAATTGTAATCCTCGTGGCTACACTGAAAACTGTGACTGTATTTTAGAGGAGATGTTTCGGAATTGAGGGAATAGTACACTTTCAATCATAGCAATAATGATGAATCATTTTAAGCGCGGGATGCTTTTAACGCGTGTCTAACCAGAGCTCTCGACTTCATATTTCAAAGGGTGCTTTTCACTAAGATTGCTATTTTATTCGCAGAATGAAACGCGGAGTAATTCTGTTTTCCCGAATGGCAAGTGTGATATATTCTGTTATAATGTTTTCTTCATTGTACGACGTTGATAGTCGATCATATTAAGGCAAATCTTCAATCATTTCATGGCCATCCTTTAATGTTTTGCACTAATCATATTTCCGTGGTTTTGATAAAACATTCATAAACATTCATAAGATTTTTCCAATATTTTCTAGGATTCCACTTATGAAAATATAGAACTTGAAGTAAATCCTTTATTCAATATTTTTATCCATATTAAAAATCAAAAAACAAATTTGCCCACAAGTAACATAAATAACTACTATAAACAAATTAATTCACAGACAGTCCTTGAAATTGACATTATACTGATTTACAGTTCTACCAATTCAAAAACTAAAAACTTTTGGTACGCCGATTAAACGAAATGTTTTAATAGGCGAGTTTCAATGCATTTTTCGTAGAATGCATGTTTATTGTTCCAAATACGTTTATTGCCCCAGGTACCTTTGTTGCCACAGGTACGTTTATTGCTCCAGATACGTTTATTGCTCCAGGTACGTTTATTGCTCAAGGTACAGTGTAATGGTTTTCGCGATTATATCGTTCGAAAGAAGTGATTAATAGATTTAATAGAAATAATGTTCAATTTTGAGATTTAAGAGGATCACAATTACATATGATCGTAGGTTAGCTGCGTAATTTTGCATTGTGCTTTTCGAGAGAAATTGAAATATCAGGCAATTCTCAAAGTATCAGTTAGAACGGGAATGATTCTTTATCAGTTACTTAGAGTTATTGTCTGTTTGGAACGCATAAGTTGAGCCATTTTTTTAAAATGAATCTGTCGTGTAAAAGAATTTATTGTGCTAATTAATCATTACTTCGTCAACGAAAAACTACCCTCAAAGACAAAAAA
>JABFOX010001470.1:0-12948 GCA_022817665.1 Axea sp. ZL-2020
GCAACAGAATATTTTACGATGATATTTATGCTTCTACAAAAACACCATTGTATGCATTGATTCAGTATATGAAAATTGAATCTACGTTGAATCAAAACAAGAGTTTTATAAAAGTATAAATGATTATATTTTTATTAATTGTTAAACGTGTACATGGATTTATTAATCATATTAGTAAAAAAAAAAAAAGGAATTATAAAACTTTGTTTTAATTATAAATCATATGAATTTTTAATTCATAAAATGAAATTCGTTACATTTTCTCATTTCGATTTTTTTTATTATTCTTATTATTATAAGAATATGTAATACATATATTTGCACCTTTTAATTTTATTAACCATGTGTCATATTTTGAAAATTAAGAATACGAAAACTATTATTGTAATAATCATGAAGGATAATTCTAAAAATATGCAAATAGTATAATTTGAACATAATTGAATTTAAATTTTATAGTTAAATATATAATTTGACAATGCATAAAGGTTAATTATTAACAATTTATAAAATTTCACATATATTTATTAATTTTTTGTTTCAAATATCAGTGAATTCATAAATACTTTTCTTAGAAAGAAAATTTATTAATTATAAAGTTGTATTTATAAAAATTATATTAAAGGGGGAAAAAAAACAATAACAAGTGTAAACTTGCATCTTGAATAGATTGAATAATACCTAAGAACCATGCAAAACATTTTGAAACATATTAACAAAATAAAGTATATGAACATACAAATTTTTGAAGATTAAAATTTGTGAAAAATAAATGTTTGTTGAATTTAAAGTTATAATACTTTAATGAGACTTACTTTTCAACAGCATTATTAACAGTAAATATTCTAAGTGGCTGATGGGAATTATTTCGCATCAATCGAATGGCTTCTTGTAATTCTCTCATTTCCCTATCTACTCCCGTACCACAAGGTTGTTCAATATGTCCGTTTATTGAAACATCATTGTATAACCATACATCATCACTTATTTCATCATTAGCAGAATATGAATCGCTAATTTTTTTAATTATTGTGATGTGAGTATTTATTACCTATTAAAAAAAATAGTGCATTTTAAATATTTTGTAATGATACTGAAACTATATCATTAATATAATAATAAAGTTGCATAAAACTTCTAAATAGTAATACAAAATTTACCTGCATTAATATAACATGTCCATACTTTGCAAGATACTTTTGAAGACAAACGTGTGCTTCATCCGACATATCTACTTTGTACTTTCGTGTTCTAAACGCATTAATCAATGGTTTTAACTCAATATCTTGAAATGTTAAAACACTGGATAATTCATCTAAAAAAGTTCTTTCGATATCTGCATTAAAATCACTTTGGTGTATTTTTAGAAATTGTATTGCTGCTTGCCTGTTACCAGCACGTAACATTTCTATGTACAGATGACAAAATATTGGATACAACAATCCTTTTAATTCATTTTTTAACTTCTCAGTCGAAAGGCTAACAATCCAGTATTTTAATCTGTAAAAAATTAAAAAATTATATGAATAAGTTTCTTAGTTTTAACATTAACCTAAACATCATTTAATCAATTATTTCTGATTATATCAAATGTAAGAAATATTTCCTTAGTTTCTAGTTTTAAACAATTTTACAACCAAAGCTAAACCTCTTGGAAACTATTTATATTGTTCGAATAGCATAGTGAAATTAATTTTATTTTTATTAAAGAAAAAATAAAATGGACTTTTTTGAAAATCTTACACATCAATTGTTAATACTAATTTATATTTTTTCCTTAATATTAAAATCCCTACTAATAATGCGAAAATTTAAGACAATTTTAATATAAAGTACAAAAAGGAAATTTTTTTAGTTATTTAAGTAAAACATAAAATAGATTCTTATGGTGGAAAATTGCATCACAAAAGTAAAGCATTTGTTTCTAACATTATTAAAAATAGTAAATATTTATGTACATAAATACAGTACAACTGATAAATATATTATTTTGCTATTTAAAAAATCATTGGATTTTCATAAAAAACTTTGCGATCCTATCTTTTTAATACAAATGAATAAAGATAGCGTAACGTCTGTAGTGAATAAACAGAAGTATTTTGATAAAGTTATCAGATGTAAATGCATGTTATCTAAGAGAATTATAAAGATCCTGCTGTCTGTTTTCAAATCAAGTTTAATCATTTAATTAATTATTACATTAAAATTAATATAATTAAAAATGACATCTCTTATTTGGAAAAAAGTTACTTTGTGATAATGATACCATATCAACATTCTATGCACTTTCAAAATTCCATAAAGAAAGCATTCCTTTAAAACCAGTAATTGTAGTTATAAATCATCAACTATACCAAAATTTTACCATTATGATTCAAATAATATGACAGGAAAAAATGTATATAAAAAATGTGTGTACATGTATATTCTTACAATTATTATATGTCAAAAACTTACAATTTAAAAACTCATTAAGAATTGCGTAATATCTCATGAATACAAATTTATTTATCTAGATGTAATATTATTTACCAATATATTACTGAATGTGTTCATTGTAATAATCTTACAAAAAATCAGTTTATTGGAGAAATAAAATTAATTTTTGAATCTTTTTATTTTGATTTTAAAAGTAATACAAGGTACTAAAGATATCAAATTTCTATTTACATTTATAAAACATTAAATACGTTCCAATAGATATATTTCATTGATAAAACATATTGTCAACGTACATATTTCTGTTCCATTTGATTTGCTAATTTTATGAAATAAGATGCTAAATTTATGAAAAGTAATATAATTAGTTATTTATTGAGAATATTTACATCAATTACTAAAAATGAAGACATGTACAATTTGAATATTTCAATCAATTTTTAAAAATTAACTCCCTGATTGTATTACTTGACTACAATTTAAATATTAAAGTTTGCCGATAAAATGTAAATATATGTTGAGCAATTATAATTGTAGATTGGTTTAAAACTTACAATTTCTCTAAAAATAATCCTAAATGTTTAAAACTAAGCTTAATATTGCAATATGTATGCAATATGTAATTAAACTAATTACATTGAATTAAAAAAAAAAAGTCTCATTTTTATTTGTTTTGTTTAGTTTATATAAAATTATAATTATGCAGATAACTTAACTACATTTATCTCTAAGATAAGTAGGATTCATATTATTTTATAAGTTGAGTTAAAATTTATTCTTAATTTAAAAAATTAAAATTTAATTTAATTTAAAATTTAAAATTGCATAAATAATATTGCGTAAAAAACTAATGCTTAATAAAATTTATTAACATAAATTAACAATCATTTTGATCAATATTATTACAAAATTCAATAATAAATATATAAAAATTATTTATACTTATTTAAAGTAAATATTTGTCCTAATTTGTTTAAAATTGTCATTTTATATTTTTTAAATGTATTAATTTACTATTAAACATACAAAGAATGATAATGATGATTTTATTTAATCACAATCATAAATATTTTTCAGTATATACCTATAACATTATTTATATGTAATTTACTTTATTTTTGTGATGTGGTGATTGCAAGCTGTTAAAATGAACAATCTAATTATGCTTATATACGAAGGAAAATATTAATTTAATTATTAATGCAACATAATATTAAAAAAAAAGTATTTTAATTTTCATGTAAACAATTTTATTTTTTTTAATCATAAATATATTTTAAGTTATACATATATTTTTATATACTTAGTAAACATATAAATATTATGCAATAAAATGTAGTTGAGATTACAATTAATATTAATAATTTATAAATAGAAATTTATCTAAAATAAGATAAAATAATTTTTTTTGTTTCATAAACAATATTTGTAAAATTAATAAGTATACATTATTTAAAAATAATTAACATAGATTCACTATTGAATCATTCTTATAATAAATTTGTTTTATATAAATAAATATATAAATTAATGTTTTACAATATAGTTAGATTTAAAATAATAAGAAAAATGTTAACAAAGAATAAAAAAATAAAGAAACAATATTTACTCATAACTATAATCAGTCACTATTATAGTTATGTAAAGAAGTTTTAATATTATTTTTTTGTAAATATACAAAAAAATAATTATAACAGATATTAGTAAGCATTTCTACCATTATTAAAATATGTAGAATAAAATGACAGATTTAATTAAAAGTAATGTAAATGTTTTTTTGTAATGAAAATAATTTGCTGTTAGATCTTCCTAAGTAATTTGACAAATGTCATCCTGTTAGAAATGAATATCAAACAAAGATCATTAACATATACCTCAATTTCAATTAATTGCAACAATAAATAATAATCGGTGTACAAGCAAGAAATTCATATCCCTGAAAGAAAAAAGCTTTTCATTCATTTTTGGAGGAAACTCATACAGAAGGCAGTCTAAGCGACTTACTTTTGATATGCTTGATCCGCGGCATCAACATCGTTGATAATCGCGCTGAAAATGATGGAATTATCACGAGAGGTACTGCACTCGGCTGTAGTACGCAAGGTCATCTCCTCGCTACTCCGACAACCGATTCGTTCGGGTCTACGGAACACTTCGCTGTCCTGTAGCATTGGTAAACATTTAGCGAGGTTAAGTTTGGCGGTAACCGCAGCAGCAACAAGGTTCTGCATCGACTTACCTGATATCTGCGCCGCTTCAGATACGATTCAACTGTCGCATTAATTATGTCCACTTTCGAGCGTTTCATCTTCATTTGCTCGTGGTTCGGCGTGAATCTTTGATCTTGATCACACGACACACGACAACCATCGAAAGGCGTACGTTGAAGCAGTCGGACGCCATCACAAAACATACCGTTCGTCGTTTTTTTCTCACACCACACTACTTATTTCCGGTTTGCATCGAGATGTCGCATCAACGTATTAAATTCCATGCACTGTTATGCTTTTAAACTGTTTTAAATTAATAAACCTGTAATTCAATTAATGCCCCGATAGCAAGATTTCGATTCGATGAAAGATTGCAGTGATGACGAAACATGCTTTTGTCACCTCTCTCCGTTAACGTACAGTTCGATGTGTTCAAAAGATGAACAGTTTTATTAATTTTGTTTATTTCTTTTCTTTCTTTTGATTTATACAAAATTTAAAGATGCAGTCCGAAAATATAGCAACGTTTTCATACTCAAGGAAGAGCAGCTCTAAAAGTGTTGACTCCAAAGGTGTGCATTGTTCACTGTAACTGAAAATTATTTATTATAGGTTAACGTTATTTATCATGAACTGAACATTTGGAATATTAATTTTTTAAAAAAGTTTATTTGTTGTTTCTTCAAGTTGTTTTTATTTAAAAAATACAGTTATTTGAACAGTAAAAATATTTTAGAATAATAATTATGAATATATAGTATATGAGTATAATATAAATATTATTACATTCGTTTGATATTAGCACTGAACAATAATGTACAATTCACGTCAAATTTGTATGACATAAAAAAGTCATTAATATTTCTAGTATTTAAATTAATATAGATAGTTAAAGTATTTCTAAACATAAAAAATATAGGTATTAATGAGTGAACAATTATATGTACAGTTCCATTATAGCATATCTATTACAAAAAATAAAAAAAATAAAATAAATAAATCAAAAATGTTTAAGTAATCTCTGTAAATACCTAAAATTAATGTTTATTTAATGTTTTATAATTTACAGATTGAGGGATATGAAATACCATTTATATAATATTAATTAAAATTAAATTTTGCATTTATTTGTAAATATTTCATAGATATTTAATATATAATATTACATAAATATTTAAATAATTGGATATATAAATAATGATTCATATAAATATATAAATTGTGATTCGTGAAGTATATAAATATAATATAAATTTAATGATAAATCACTCAATTATATTATATTTTTATGTTTCTATTACAGTAAAAGATTATAAGCAATATTTACTGTATAAATTTGTAAACTGAAAACTACTTTGTTGGTTTTTTTTATTTATTCAAAATAAAATGGGAAAATTATATCAAAGTTCAAGTATAAGTTTAGCAAACAAAATAAAATTTTAAAATATATTAATTTTTACTTTTTAGTTACTTGTATTTAAAGTTGAAAATTATTTAGAAAAATATTAAAAACAAATTATTTCTGTAATTTCTGTACAATAGATTACATTATTCTAAGTAAAAATTATTATTTAAAATATCATTTTAAAATTTAAATTAATATTGCCATAATAATATTTTTAAATATCTTATTTAGTTACATTAGAAACAGAGTTTCACCATAAATATTTTTAGTTTCAGATACTCAAATTTTACTATGTTCAGGTAGAACTCAAGGAGATGGAATGGAAAATGTTACCACTGATAAAGAAAAGACAAGTAAAATTCGTTTAGGAGACACGCTTATATACCATCCCACTAATTTAAAAAATTCAAATTTAACACAACCTGTTACTCCAAAAGGTACAATAGTAAATCTTGTACCAAAAAGTACTACACAAATTAAAACTGAAAAACATATACTTCATTCATTAAAAACAAAGGAACCAAAGTTTGTGCCATATGAACCATATAAAGCTGCTGTTAATCCAATTATTCCATTAGAAAAGAAAACAAAAAGATTTACACGAAATAATCTAGATATAAACACTATGGTATCCCAGATGACTTTGTTGAGAAATGAAGAAACAAATAAGAACAAGGAACCTGAAAAAACAATTGAAAGTGAATATACCAAGTGGGATATCGAGAAAAAGTTATTTGATGCAGAGATACAAAAACTCAAAGAAGAAAATAGTCAATTAGAAAATCAATTGAAATTTCAAGCCCAGGTGTGTGTATATATGTAATATTAATAAAATATTTAATTTATTTTATTTTAGTTATAATTATATTTTAATTATTATAAAAAACAAACCTTATTCTCTATTAACCCTTAAACATCTGGAAAATTCAGACAAACTCCAATGATAAACCTAAACATATGCTACTAATAATCCATAGCTTGCCATTCATTTAGCCTAGAATCAGTTTTCTACTAACGATCTATTCTCACTATATCAATTCTTCAACATTTTGAAGATTAAAAATATGTAACTGATCTGATTCACGATTATAATTATAATTCGAATGTTTGTATTTGCGCTATTCATTCTTAAGCACTGATATTAGTATCTTTTACATTAATATTTTAAATTAAGCTATTTATCAGTGCTATGGGTATAGAAGGTTGATTTATAAAAAACATTTATATCAGATTATCTAAATTTTTTATTTTTAGATTACATAATAAATGTATCTCATATTCATTTGAAATTTGCATTTTTAAACTTCATAATAAATTATTTTGAACGATTTACTAATTTATAAAAATTCATTGTGTTCAATTCCAATGGTCAAAAAGATGAACGCTCACTAGAAAAATTGTGAGAGTGCGGGTTCAAATCCTATTTGTGATTTGAACATCTAAATAACCAAATAATGTGACAATTCTTATACTATTTTAATATACATTTAGTAATATAATTATTAATCGATGCATGCTTGTTTATTAAACTTAAATAAATTATAATATGTGTGCAATAAAGTTTTTTGTAATTACATTTTATAAAACTGAATATTTATGAAATTTATTTGTTTATAGGTTAACGGGGAACTCAAAAATTTACTTGTTGCTGCTGTGGGGGAAGATCTTGAAACAAAAGTACATTTACTAACAGAAGATAAACTACAATTAGCAAGAGCTTTATTGAATTCAGCACAACACCTTAATACACATCAGGAACAAACTGAATGGCTTGCAGGACAATGTGAAGTTTGGAGAAGTAAATTTTTAGCAAGCAGGTGTTTGTTAATTTTAATAATAATTCTTTTTGAAAGATAAATTAATTGATCATTAACTCTTCATTTTATATTAAAGTTTAATGGTTGAAGAATTGGCACGTTGGAAAGCTGCCCTATGCCAAAGAACAACTGACCTTCAAGAGACAATAAAAAGATTGTTAGAGGAACGCAATAAAGTTAGAGAAAATTGTTTAAAGACATACAGGTAATTTATAAATTATTACACAGGAATTTCCACATTTAATTATTAATATATATATATATAATAAAAAATAAAAAATAAATTATATACACATTTATTATTTAATTATATTGTAATTGATTATTTATAGAACTCTTAGTATTTTAAGAGAAAATTTTGATCCAGTGGGAGCATCTGTTGCACGAAAACATGAACTGCCAAGTACAAATGTAATAGATTTATCTAAAGGGTGTTATCAGTTATCAGAAACACTCAAAGTTCAATTACTCAGTGGAATGGATAAAGTATATCTACGAAAAGAGCTCAATATAACAGGACTTGAAATGAAAACTCTAGCAGAAAAAAATGCTGAACAAGTAATAGTTTCAAAATAGATACATGTGTGTTGTTTAATATGTAAAAAATTCAAAAATTTTCATAACATAAAATCAAATATGTTCCAATTTATTGTGGAATATTCCATTCTAATTATTTACATTCTTATTTTCACATATACATACAAAAGAGTATGAAATATATAATTATATATGCAGGGAAAGCTTTACTAATAAAAAAATTATTAATTTAATAAATCATATTTTTAAATATAATTATTTATATTTCTAGCTTCTGATGAGTCCAAATTTGCTAATGTCTGGAAGACAAGATGCTGCTTGTAGTGCAGTAATGGGAGCTGCAGTTGCAGTTGGTGGACAAATGTTTCTTCCTTTAAATTCTAGTAATTCTTCAAATGTGGCTTGTTGTCCGCATTGTAGTGGAGAAGTTAAACAAATTTAGGTTTGAGAATTATGATAAAATCATACGGAATATTTAATAATTTTAATTATATGGATTTTAAGAAAAGAATTAAAAAAATATTAATAATTTTATATATTTTAAAGGAAATCATCAAATTCAATGTATAACGCTTATAATTTTTTTAATTTTTATTCTACGAATCTGATGATATAGAAGAAATGGACTTAATATGAAATAATATATATCATTTATTGGATTAAAATATTTTTAAATAATATTATTGTTATGTCAAAGAACTGATTATTGCAAATCTATCTCGTCACACTCACAGAATAATATTTAAGTAAAATTTGTGTGTATCTGAAGGCAAATAAATGCAGAATAAAAATAGCTTGGAAATTATAATGAAAATCTAAATGAAGTATATACAAATTTTAAAAACAGTCATTTTTTAAAGAAAATTGTTCATGAACAAAAAAGTTTTGAAATGTTTGTTCAAATTTTGTTATATTACTTTCACAATATTAATTTTAAATTTAATTAATTGTTTAATGGTAATAAATCAGTTTATTGGAAAATGACGGCTTCTTTACAATAATGGTACAGTTTGTTTTGCAATCACAATTAAATTTGAACCATAAAATGTTTGAAATATAAAAGTGAATCTAAATATTTTTTAAATATTATATATATCCAATAAAACAATTTTAATTTTACAATGAATTTAAATATTTTAACTGTACATTTACATTTATTTCATAACAAAAAATTTAATACTGATGTGTTGATACAAAGGCGTTATTAGCTGCAGTAAAAAACATCTTCAAAACTACATAAAAGAATATTATTGTTAAAAATGTTATTAAATCAAAAATTATATAATTATTAATTTTATATAATAAAATTTGATTTAATTAAAATATTTTCATAAATAATGTAACCATTTTATATGATGTTAAAAATAGTAAGTTTAAAAGATTAAATATTTTTAATGTAATTCTGTTTCAAGTCATTATTTGTCCTAGTTATTAACCGTTAACGCTTAATATTATAAATTAATTTTAATTAACAGTTTTTGTTCTATTGCAGAAGTTTTTATATTTATGATAAATAAAATTTTGTACCAATAAAATAATAAACAAAGTGAGAGAGTACAGAAATCTGTAGAACTTGGGTTTCCGAGTCTTTTTTTCCTTTACAAATCAAATATGGAAAACCAGTTTCCAATTATATCATTTTGGGGTTATTGTTTTTCATTGTCCATTTTATTACGCAATACACAGATTTAACTTCTGAATGATATATAACAGCCATGATATATGCATACATATGACCATATATTGGAAGGCCAATCTGAGCATTGAATTAAAAAACTCAACATCTTATCATTGTAGAGTTAATGAAAGTAACAATTCAGTTAATCCTCTTGTAGTGAGTCTTTAGTTGCGATTTCTACTACAAAAATAATGATTACTACAAAAATTTAATTTCCAAAATATTTTAAAAAGTTATCGAAATATAGAGGATAATGAATCAGATCATGTGATATAATCCGTATTTCGAAACTCAATAAAAAAAAAAAAATAAATATGATTACACAATAATAAATACTTATTAATAAAAACTGAGTAATCTTCTTTCCGAGTTTTGTTAGTTATTTTCAATAACTTAAGAAAACGGAAGAGAACATTTAGACATATATTTATAACAATTAATGTAATACTTTAAAAATAAATATCGAACAAAATGAACTCTATGATTTCAGCTTTGAAAAATCACCTTAAAAGAAAAAATTTAGAATAGAATACAAATATAAACATGGAATTCTTTTTACCTGGTTACATTTACAAATCACTTTACAATAACAATTTTTTTAAAAGATTTCGTAAAAAAAGAAAATGGAAAGATTTCCATTTCATAATAAATAATTATTACTTTAAATATTTACATTTTAGTATTATGTACTCCGTTGATAATAAATGGATATTCTATTTCTTTTTAAGGTAAATCTTCAAATATAAAATGACAGGGTTAGTGTTTTCTTGATTAATGTTTTAAAATATTAAATTAATAATTATAAATATAATCACACGATTCTTTGGTAATGGAAGATATAATAAATATCTTAAAAGAAAAAATTGAAAAGGTATCGTTTATAAACTGAACAACCTTCGTTGTTTTCTATCATGAGAGTATCTGATACATCAGATGAAATTAAATTATCTCCAAAAATGTCGGAAAATGAGATCATGATCTTCAAGAGAATTTATTACACAATCATCACAATGTCTTATTAAAGGTGTTTCATAATATCATGCTACATGTAAAACAAAGTGTAACTTTCCTAAAGTTGTTTTATTTAATCACATGTGTAATATATATAAAAACTATATATACAAAAGTTATAAATATTATGTTAGCGTCATTTAAATTTACCGCGGTAAAGGATAAGTATGGAGTTTGTTCCTACAGAGGGCGTAAGTTGAGGGGCGTGTACTAGTACTGTTCAAAATGTCAGTGCGTTGAGATTTGTGAGTTTGAAAGGTTGGTTCCGTTATTCTAGATAAACCGGGACTCGAGATTGAAATATTGTAAATAAAGGTTTTATAAATAAAAGAAATTTGTATTATCAGACTTAATTAGTATTTTCATTTTATAAACGAATACCATAAATAAAAATATAATAATTATATTTATATAATTTAATTTCTCTTATATCTATAATTATGCGGTGTTTGGAACTTTAACACCTGATTTGTTTTCTTTTCTCATAATATGAATAATCAAATGTAGTAACTTATTTTTAATAGACGTTTTATAATAAACAAACAATACTATGAGAAATCAACTATGGCGAATTATATTTAATATGCTTAATATATAATTTAAATTTAATTATTAATTTTTATTTAAAAATAATTTTTCTTGAATGCAACATATATCGTTTTTTAACATTTTGTAACTTTAGATATATTCAATAATATTTACGTCAAGAATAAATTAAAACCACTGACTATTTTTTTAATTATAAATATAATTTATATATTTAAATTTATACATTTAATTCTATTAAAATTATATTAATACATTTACACAATTCCAATACAACCCATAATATATATATACTTAAATTATCTCTATTTCTACGTTCATTCAGCGTTTCTTCGTTCTGTAATATTTATCACCTGCTTTGTAATTAATCTTGTTTTGTAATTTAGTTCTATTTCTATAATTTTTGAGCCATCATGATCAATAGGAGGATTTGCATTTAAACTATGTTTCGTCGAAGATGTTTTTAGATTTCGTCACAGATTATTTTTTTTGTATAAAACATAATTATAAATACGTTTAGTACTTTCAAGGGAGGTGTCCGTGTGAAGAATCGCCCGTTCCCCCGCTCCTACCGCCCCCTAGGGATGGGACGATGTTCGTGCAAGGCTTATTTATTCAAATTATTTCAAATGTTATGTAAAGTTGAACGTATTCAACTAGTTACTTTTTTCGCGTTGGCAACTCTTTGTACAAGATTTCGACAAAACTATATACCGATTTTATTTTTGACATTCATGCCATCATTACATTGTTGTAATACAATTATTTAACGTAACTAACGTTCAGTAATAATAACAATAGAAACACCAATTATTCACTAAAGGGAAAAGGGACTAAAAGGATAATTTTTACTGGATTGGCGATATTCGCGCGTTTAAAAGTGTCTTCCAAATATGCTACTTTTTATAGTTTCATTGGAAGAGTCAAGAATAATAACTCGCAGATAGGAATTTCGCAATTCTGGCAAGTCCCAGTTGGACCTCACGAGGTCGACTGTAGCATCACCGTTGTTGATCAAAGATCTTGCGTAAGGGCACGTTGAGATGCACCGTTCGTTCCAGAGGTACAGATATAACGTTACAACATCAAATCTTACGATGACAATAAGATAATATCTCCCCCCCCCTTTTTTTTTATTTACTGTAAATATTATGTAAACGATGCTCCGCTCCTACGACAAATTAACAGCGCATGATGTTAATAATGTTTTGCACTTGTAAAAACTGCGATTGAATGTAAAAGCACGAACAGAAGAATAGAAAGGTATTGAAAAGATAAACCGACGTGGGGACTTTGAATTTCCTG
>JABFOX010001471.1:0-12948 GCA_022817665.1 Axea sp. ZL-2020
CGCCATATGTTAAATCAACACAAAGACAGGTGAAATAACACATCATAGATCAATAAATAACAAACTATATAAAAAACTTATACAAAATAAAAAACAGGTGACACAAACATACAATTAAACCATGCAACAACGACGCTGTAACATATGCTAATAAAAATTAATCCTTTTTGAGTAACATTTTGCAGTGAGTGAATTCTAATTGAAAATTATTAAACGTAAGAATATCAGTTCAAGCAACAAAATCCAATAAATAAAGATTTTATTGGTTTAATAGGAATGTACATCATGTTTAATGTATGAGTGATGCACAATTATTTATTCTTGTTAAATCAAACAGGCATTTGTCTAACAGAATAGCATCTAATAAAAGTTATTACTTAATATTGTGTATTAAGCAATATTCCAATCTATAATAAGTTTCGTTACGTCTTTAACTTGAACAAAATTATTATTAAAAACTATTGATTATTATTTTTAGTTTTGCTTAATTGTTTACTTAATAAAAAATAATAAATAAACAATCATTAATACGACTTTTTATCGCTAATTTATTAATTTAATGATTCATTTCAAATATGTCAACTAATTGTTTCAAACGAGTCGTTAAATTATTATTAAACAAATTAATTTTCAATGTTTAATTACTATTTAAAGTAGTAGTTTTCAATAATAAAAAAAAAAATGAAACTCGCTCAGTAGTATTCAGTTGCAAGAATATTTTGTCGAGTGCACAGTGATTGTTGTTCATCGTATTATTTTGAAGTGCAAAAAATTGTGCATATTAATTTAAGGAAAATGCATTGAATTGCAATCTTTGATTTGCAAATGAAAAAGTGTTGTATCATAATTTATAAAAATGATACACACATTTGTGGAACACGCGTGTTGCTTTCGAATTTGAAGGAAACGATGAAGGAAATACCCGTGTCGTTCTTTTGTGATCGTGCAATTTTATTTCACAGTTCAGAGCGCAACATTTATTCTCGTCTCTTAAATCTTAACACATTTCAAGCGGGTGTTTCGTCACCAAACTCTCACTACAAAGCGGACAATTTTGTCCAGTTTGCGCGTAAAATTATTATCACCAAATAGTCCACCAATAATTCGTGGAAAAGAAATGTAGTTTCACAGTGTTGAAAGTAAATCAATAGTTTTGTCATAATTTGCCAGTGTCGAAACAAGAACTTAAATTAAACTCTTTTACAATTAAATTTTAAAAGACTCAGTTGTATTGCATAACACGCTCAATGAAATACCAATTTATAACATTAACGATTGATCGTTAGAACGTCAGGGCTCTGCACAGCCAGATAATAATTAAGTAATCCGTAATATATTTTGGTGTCGGTGTTATATCATTATAGAGATGTTGTATATGAAGGCAGAGGCTTTCTTATAAGCGGGAAATATGTTGTTACCAATAAGAAACAGTTGTAATTCTGAGATCCTTTCCCACTAATGACTCATGTGCAGTTCAGCTTTGACTACCTGACTTTTAGGAGAAAACATATCTCTATGGGCGAGGACCATAGAGAGTAGGAAAAGATGCATAAGACATCTTTGAATTTCCTATGAATGAAAACGGTCTAAAATAGGGAGATGTAATCTCACCGGTGCTTAGTTTTAGAATACGCGATGCGATTGGTGTTAGAAAGACAACGAGCAAAAGAGTGCGGTAAAAATGGCCACTTTCTTCAGAGTTGTCGTACAGTAAATATTTGATTAAATAGTAATGTTAATTATAATACGAAATATAAATGAACAAATAAAGCTTAAAATGTTGTATGGATTAAGCATCGAAACAATTGTAAAAAGCAATCCACATTAAAACTATTAATTATTGAGAAAGAGGACGTGCAAAATGTGTATTTAATAACTAAGCAGATAGATTTATACATCAATGTTTAAGAAATGATATTGCACGTGTATAAAATAATTTGAACTTGAAATAATAAAATAATGCATCACATTTTTGTTGTAATAATAAGGAAGAACAGTTTCGTTTCTTTATTTCATTTATTTGCTGGACGTTCTTTCATAGTTCAGGTATCAAAGTATATAAAATTAAATTAATTTCGCGACAAAGGAAATTCAGCTGTGAAGTAATTTCATTAACGTTTGCTTTTAAGATATTGAAGAAAAGTATTTGAAAAACTTTATTGGAAAGGAGTTTGAAAAATACTGATCGTACGAAGTTTTGTTTAAAGGCTTCTGTTATTCGTGTTTTAATGCACGATATGCAACATTTATATTGTATATTAATATAAATATATAACATACATATTTATATAATATAATATAAATATAATAAATTCACGAAATGCCGGCATTTTTTGGCACTATCTGCAGAAATATACAAATGACGAATTTCCGTTATTTGGCTGCTGGTGATTGATCGCGAAATGATGAATTTTCGTCATGCGGACGAATAGATGTTGATGTCTAATATGCGCGATTATTGCAGCGTAGAATATTTTGGGATATCCTGTGTATATATTGAATAAAAATTTTGGTGTGTATCGATTTAGTTTTTAGATCTTTAAAGACCAAGGTAATTAATGACTTTGTAACTGTAAAGTTTGACAAAAGATTTACACCAATAAAATGGTTTAACTCGACATTCATTAGACTTTAAAAATAATCTCGTAAGAAATCATATGTCGAGTTCATTTTTGGCATTCGCTCTAAGAAACGTGATTTAGTTTAAAATACAAGTGTGCCAAACACCTGTCTCAAAGTCAAACGCTAATTGCGATCATTTATTCATTGAATGAAATACCAACACCCCGAAGAAAACTATTTTCAATGACAAAAAAGTTATGCAGCAATGGTTTTTAAAATGATTGATCCAAAAATTGCTGAATTTCATTCTGTATGTATTTAATAATTATGGTGGTAAGAATAATTATGATGATGATGTTACGATGACAATGATAGCAGTGGTGAAAGTGATAGTGTGATGACGATGATGATTACGATTATGCGATGAAGATGACAGCGAAGAGGGTCGTGATAATGATGAAGACAACAAGTTCCAGTCTTCTTTTGCAAAATAAAATACGAGTTCTAAGATGAAGCACGATTATCTTGATCCATCAAAGCACCATTTCGTAATATTTATAAGTGCTCGTATAAGATATGTTTTTGAATATAAACTGTCTTATTTTTTCGCAGTCAAAAAGAACTTGTTCCGTTCAAGAGGGTACTGTTAAAAGTAATGGATTGTCCGCTTTACAGGCCCGCATTTCATGCTTTTGAATTAATTATTTACAAGAGTATAAAATAGGTGGATAACGTAATAATGCAGACGTTTCATGAAATGTATATTGAATTATGCACAAGCTAATCATTGCGATAACAAGATACGTGTATCAATAAAATACAAAATTGTAACCAACAAAAGACAACGTTTTATATTTGATTATTACTCGATTGCTGTACATTGACCGTATTTAACATCGTCATACAAATTGATGATATTTTTGTTCTTCGTTTGAAAAATAAACGATGCTGAATACAGAACACTATGACGCATTATAGTTTAAATAATACACAGTACATTTTAATAATAATTAACTGTTAATAAATTATAAATTATTTTAACACGTTAGTCACTCATAACTGGGTGACGGATTTGTTTCCGCTGGATATCCGTCACCCGTAAGCGGGTGACACTTCTCTTCGGCTAATTCAGATATTGGAGTCATTTTATTTATAACGTAATTATGACAGTTATGCACAATATGAAATAACAGTGAACTATAATCAAAAGCAGACATTAAAAATAGTTACTAATGATTAACTATACTTGTATTAACAAATTAAACATATATTTATAATTAAATTGGTTTGAAAATGTTATATAGGATTTTGATAAAATAACAAATCATATGATATACTTATATTTCAATTTGAGTCTAAGACATGTCAGATTTTATTAATCCACTCTTTTATAAGGGTGACGGATATTTTTTTGCGAGAAACCGACTCACACTGAGCATTCAACGTGTCAAAATGAGATGAAACTGAGCCTTAATTAAGCGTACCGAATGAACCTGATTGAAGGTATAGCCAAAAATTCATGCAAACGAACATATAATCAAAAATTCATTTTCTTTTCTCTTAGTTATTTGTTTTATTTATAGACGAATAACGTTCAGAATTTAGATAAGTTAACATATTATAATCAGGAAGTAAAAATTAAGTCATATAAAAAAATACAACTGAATTAGTATTATTTAAAATTTAATGATATTTTTTTTCTTTTTTTTTTTTTTTTGTTTTTTTTTTTGTACAGGAAGTTCAGGAAGAGTTTTAAACTTTGTTTAATCAAATAAAGAAAATAGATATGATTAATAATCTGACTGATAAAGCAATATTATTACCAGAGAATAAATTACAGAATGAAAATATAACAATAGTAAAAAGTGCATTGCATAATAATTTATATCCATACAAATTTATTATTAAATGCATTACAAAAAGATTAATGACAATAAAACAACAAAATACAAAAAGGCAATATTTTTTTAATAAATAAAAACAATCCAATATTATTATCAAATAAACAATAAAATAAAAAGAATTAGTCAAAAAATAGAAAATATATAAGTTATTAATAAATGTATATAAAACGGCAAGGACAAAGCGTTAAAAGAAGATTTAACAGGTGTTAAACAACTATATATATTGAGAGAAAGAGAGAGGGAGAACATATATTATTAAACAAATTATCAAGATACAGTCATTAATAAACGTATCAAAAATAACAAACATCATGAAACAGATTTTACAGATTTACAAATTTTAGATATAGATAATATAACAAGTATAGAAAATAAGTAAAAGTTTTCAGAAATGTTATACATAAAAAAACACCAAATAATGACATTAACCCTTTCGAAACCAAGCGTCACTGTGTAGATTTCTGGTGCACGCTTTCCTTTAGTGACGGTACTTCGGCGGACTGGATTGCTAATGCAAAAAGGTTAAATTCAAAAAAAGATTTAGAGCATGTATTTGAAGATTATGACATCTTATTTAATTCAAATTATATATGATTTAATTCAATTAAATTCCAAAACAAATTATACAAAAACACAAAAACATATATATACAAAATTTGTAAAAAATTCAACGAGTTTCGAGTCGTTGAAATTATTTGTAAGTGTATGTATCATACATTTTTTTGGTAAATCCAATAGTCATTAGATTAACTGTAATCAGAGCGTTCTCTAATTAAGCATTAATTTAAAATTGGTAACCAGAGAGACGTCGGTCTCAAAAAATAACGTAAAGTGAAATGAACACTTTATTAAACAATTAATTGGTACTAAAGGTAGGTCAATGTTCGACCGCTCTTGTTAAACCAGTTATATGAGTTCAAATCCTAGCAAATGTTTTAGTAAATTATATGTCCCTTATTAATAAATGTTTACTTGAAGTTAACGTTAAATTGCTGTTTTTATTTTTCAGAATTCATAACGAACGCAAGAGAAGTATTAAAAAAACACTGTTCTCTGTCAAGAAAGATGAAACAAACAAAGATGTCATTGAACGTAGTATAACACAGCCTCAAATGATGTACACCGTTTCTAACTGGTGGGATATATTTGTACAAAGAAGATACCCCGAGGAATATTGTTTGCAGTATTTCAGATGTTCTCGTAAAACCTATGTTTATTTAATTACCACACTGAGGCCACATATTCAGCCTAAAATTGGCATTGCAGCAGAAAGACACTCATTGAATATGATAAAAGGTATTTAATGTGTTTCATTTTTAAAACGGAAAAACCATTCAAATTCGGATATTTAGTCAATCGTTAGGATTGAAATAATTGAAAAACCATAAATATTAATTTTATCTTGATAATTATAACGTCTTATAAAAGTACGTCGTTTTTTTAACGGAATTATTTGTGTTTTTTAGGTGTAAGTGTCGAAAAACAGGTAGCGATACTTTTATTTAAATTATCAAGAAGTGCAGATTACACGTCCATTTCAAGTATGTTTGGGATCCATAAATCTACGGTTCATAAATCTTTATACAAAACGATCATGGCATTAAACAAACATCTTTTGTACAAGAACATCTACATGCCGAAAGCGCAAGAAGCAAAAGAAATTGCCCAGGTGTTTGAAGAAAAGTGCAAAATTCCACAAGTCATCGGTGTAATGCAGTCTCTACACGTTCCTATTATAACAATGCAAAGTCTCGCAAAAGCATTCAATAATTCAGCTGGATATGGATCAGCGATAATGCAGTGTGTTGTAGATTCGAATTATCTGTGGGTATTATTATTCGTAAAGTTGTGCATCTTGTGAAAGATTAGAGAATGGTTAATGAAATAATTGCAACGTTCAAAATCTATACAGTTTTAGAGACCTGAGTATTCGTCATTCTGGTAGCGCGGAACAACAATCTGTTTTAGAAGATTCCAAATTATTTAACACGGCTGATCGCGTGATACCAAAGGTGAAGCAGATGTTTGTTTGTTCGATAGAATAAGAATTTGTCTAAAAATAGGTGGTTTAAAAGTTCCTTAAGATCTTTGCAAAATTCAAAGTGTATTTAAGAAACTATTAAATGCAACTATTCATGAGCATAAGTATTCAGTGTAAATACACTCCAAAGGATTGTTATTTATAAATAAATTATGCAAACACAAACAAAGAATTACAGCATAATTTTGCAGCTCGATATAATTTAAAATTAATTTGTCTAATGGCACTCATTTGACAATTTTATGAAATCATTTTACTTGAACATTATGATTAAACAATCATAATTCGGTAATGTTCATTGATTCATTGTGATATAATGACACTGATATGACAATCTTTTTATATCCGTATTTCATATACTTTGGATTAATTCTTTTGTGTATTTATATATTTTCTAATTTATTATTTCATTGTTATCAAATGTTGTTACATGCAATACAAATTCAACTAAATTTTATAGATTAATGATACAGCTTTATAATTTATAGTATAAAAAACTATTACAGTTTTCATTTGCATGTATATTTTTATATTACATGTATTAATGAAAATACAACGACAAAATAATGCTTATATTCTTTTTGTTAATAGGAAACAAGAAATATTAACGGAGTTGAGATTTCGTACAAAATTTGTGCCGATTGTTCTTACCCTTTGCTATCTTGGCTGTTACCAAGTTACAGTGTAGCATCTAGACCATGTGAATTAATTTTCAACGAATGTATCAATGAAGCTACTAATTTTGTTTATGAAGCTTTCAATCGACTGCGAAACAGATTCAGTATTCTCAGTCACGCGATCGATATTAGTTACAAAATTACACCGCAAATAATCGGAGCTTGTTGCATAATTCATAATATATGTGAAAAAAATGGCGAAACGATTTTGGAAAGCTGGAAAGATGAGACGGTGTTTGAAAAATATCCTCAACCGGAAAAACTTGTAGACGAATCCGAATTTAGTCATGAGGATTTTGAACAAAGAGAAACAATTTGCGAATATTTAGAATCAACGGTACTTTTACAGGATAGCGTGTACATGGATCATGAAAATATTAACTTATTGACTGAAAGCATTAAATAAAAGTAATATTGTGCGAAGATAATATAGGAGGTTTGTTTTTAAAAGATCTTTAAATTTCTTACAAGTGATTTCATGTACATTATTTATCATTTTAATAATATAAATATAAAATGAAAGTATATTAATTGCTAATTGTTTTAACTGTATTTAGAAGTGAAATAATAGTTGGTGTATTACATGAATTTGATAGGTAATGCTTGATTTACTTTACTTCTCTTATTTATTACAAATGAGAATAATAAAATATTTATGAAATTGTCATTGTACAAATACTTGTAAATTATGGATAATAAATCACATTTATTTTTATAGCTATTAAAATAATGCCCGTTTATTACAAAATCACTAAGAACCTTTATTTATAATTGTAATACATAAAAGCCATTTCTTTTTAATGAATACTAAATTAAAATCAATCTTTTTTCTTTCAAAAAGATCTCCATTTATACAAAAGTGAGGAATAATTGTCAGTATTTGCTTTAAAACAACGAATTTAAGCTGTTTATGTTTTAAACACATTTTCTATAACATCAAATGAATTTTAATATCTGAAATTCATTGTTATTTACAGAACCATATCACAGCATTTATAGATAAGTGAAATAAAATGAATCAGTTTACCCATTTATATATGGTTTTCATTTAGAAAAATGTCGACTTTTTTTATTTTATATCTAATCAGCTTTTACAATAACATTAATTAATCATTCAGGATTAACATCTTTCCATGATATTTGTTACAGAAATTATTTCAAAAACCTTGATCCGAAACTACATAAAAAATAGTAAAATTATAAAGAGAAATAATTATTGGAAGAAGTACACCTTGTTACAACAGCAGAACAAATGTAAACCTTTGAAATTAAGTAACAGATCAATCGAAACTGTCACGCATTGTTTTGATAAGTATCAAAGGCACCATTCGCGTGGGTTGTAATAAGCCGTGTAAAATTCAGTGCGACGATAGGAGAACCGCTTGTAAGCAAAGGTGGCTGTACGTTTGCTTTAATAGGGCGTGACTAATCGCTCTGCGTCAGTCGGGACAAACGTGCAGGCGCGATCACATATCGCACCTGAACCAGCGCGTGTCAAAGTGATGAGATACACGTGGTGAAGTGAACTTGACGCAACGAGATCCTCGCCGCTTAAATCCAAGCCATGAAGTTGTCATTGCTCATCGTTCTTCACCTTTTCCTTGGCGCTGAAGCAATTCTCACGTCGAAAAAAATTCAGGATGGCAATATTTTTCCTGCTCGCACCAAACAGATTCGAGAAACACGTAAATCCGACAATGCGGTAATCTTTTAAAAACCAACTCACATTTTCTTACAAATCAAAGCAATGTAATTAAGTATTCGGACAATCTGGAATACGTTATTGATGCCAAACATTTCAACATTTAAAGTTAAATTACAAGTCTGCTCAATCCTTTACATTTATAATTAGAGGAACTTTTTCATTGCTTCTGCTGTCAAAATTACTGTTACCTTCACGTTATTGAATTATGCGAGTTATTCGGATTTAATACACTGAACGTTCAAGTTCAAGGTTGACAGATGAAGGGAATGAATCTACGAATTTCTTGTTCAAAAGAAAAGAATATGTCAAGGAATGCGAAAACAAATTTTGTCACGTAACGAGTTTGAAAAAAGGCACGCGTTTCTGTCGTTGTAATTTTAATTTACAATACAGATACTTTGCATCAATCAATTGTTATTCTCCTTAATCGATTTCAAAGACGAAAGGATACGCTACATCAATGTATTCTTTGTTAATGAGATGGATTGTCGAGAAAGAAAAGAAAGAGAAAAAAAAAGAGAAAAAATTACATTTTACTCTGCTACTCGATCTTGAGTTATAAATTGCGTGTAGACAGATGCAACGAGGTATTAATATTTAAATTTCGTTTACTCGACTTTATAATTATTGTTGTTAATTGAAACTTTTATTTATGCAACATTCGTTAAGCGTTACATAAAGGCGTTGCGATTTTAATTGTACGCTTCGTTATTTCTTGTGTTCGAAAGATAATTTTCTCGCTTTAAATATGCACAGTTCTTACTCTACATCTTAAGATCATTATTTTAAAGAACATTTTTGAAAATATTAAACATATTTAAAGTGTATAAGGTCATGATTCGATATCGAGTCGTGGGGCGTTTGTATTTTGCTGCTAATATTGTTACCTCAAAGGACCATGTGACTGTAATGAGAAATAAAGTGTCGAGGATATTCAGTCTGTCAAGTACAATGTGAATTACCGGAGTAGAGATGTGACGTAGTTATCGCACAATTTGAAAATGTTTGCACAACTGCTTTTGATGATAAGTCGTTCTTTTTATTTATTTAACAGTAACTGGAAGCTGCAAAACTTGTTTGTCTAACAATTTTCTGATACTTTATAATAATTATTTATTTACATTAAATACATTTTAAGATTAGAAAGACATTAAACCATTTTCGAGCGGATATATTTATCATTTGTTATGTGAGTAATGGAATTTATTTTTGTGCAATATATTGCAATTACGTGTGTCCGAATGGTTGAATGAACGCGTGGGGTATGAATCATTCATTGATTCGCGATTAATTGTTATTATACATTTAATAATAATTAGTCAAATTTATGATTAGATAGCAATCTTGAAAATATTCATCGGCGAATATTGCACCAATAAACAATTAATTCGCGCGTCTAAACAAGTACAAATAATTGTAAATTCATTTGCATCTTGAACTTTCATTTGTTCATAAATAATTTCAATGTATTGAATACAAGAATGTTTACAGTTTGAAGCAAACGCGCAAATGTAAGAATTGTACATTAAGAATACAATATTTAAAGTTATTTTTAAATAAACTTTATACTTTAGCAATGACGTTATGATTCGTATTCATATTACAATCGATAAAATGAACTATTTGTTTATAATTATATTTAACGAAACTTTGCCGTAATTTCTTTAACAGAATTTACAATTGATTAATTCACTTCCCCTTGTTGTTGTTTTCGGCATGTGCTTTGATTTCAGTTTTGTTATTATTTATTTAAATAAATAAATAAATGTACATAGTAAGGATAATGTATTCCAAATACTGCAGTCCGATCAATTTTAGTTATTCTCCACTGCTTCGATCAAGTTATTTAATATATGCGTGTTATGCAGTTTTATTTAAATTATTTGCTGATAAAAATAAACATTTTATTCAACTATTAAAATATTGTATGATTATAATAATCAATGATTCATAGAAAATAAAAACGCTGTTAGCCAATTTTAGAGCAACTTCATTCGACATAGTAAAAACCAAATAAAAAGGCAGTCTAGCATTAACTTTAGACGTGAAGCTTGTCATTAAGCATAGTCAAAGTAGTCGTTAAAATAAAGGATAATTGAATTAATGTTAAACTTGGAGTGTGTGTGAATTATACGACAATTTCTGTGAATTTAATTATGCATACTTTACGTTTGGTCTTGGGGAATACCCAATTTAAGCAGATGTTAACTTTTAATTCTGTCATCTACAAGTTAAACTTGTATATACTATTTTTCAGTGTCTTTGGAGTATCGGTAAAACATTTCTATTATTCTTTACTATTAATACTTGTCACAAAATGTAATTTTATCTGCTAAATTGATTGCATAAAAATTTGTATTTTTTACAAATATAATATATAGAAAAATATTTAATTATCTTAATATTAGAGGAATATTGACCTGAGTTTATAACTGTAAATAATTGTCACATTACTCGTACAGGTGTACCTGTAATCAAAGATTGATGAGTCATGCGTGATTGCGGTGAATTCCTCGAACTTCTGAAGGAAATTTATTATAATACAATTTTTACACGTTTTTATGTACCGCCTTATTTTTAATTATAACAAAAAAGTGGATGTCGTATTTTTAGTTATTTTCATGTTAAAGAGTTAAGAATGTTTCATTGAAAAATAAAATTATTCAGCTGCTCTTTTTATTATAAATAATTAATTGTTAAAATGATTAATTAATTAATTTAATTTTTGTTTTGTTAGTATCACAATTAAAGATAGTTGAATGAGTTGTGATAAGATCACAATTTATGATCTTATCAAAATATATTTCATTAGGTTCGTAAGAAAATTAATTTATAAATTAAATCCATTTTTGATATTAAATTTAACTTTTATAGATTTTATAGATTAATGATTTTTGTTCGCGTGATTTTTTAAATCGTGCAATATACTTTCTACACACACTCTTATCTCTGTTACCTTTAAAGTTTCAAGCTCATTTGACACAAGTGAAAGTCATTTTAAAGGAAAACTATAAACAATTATTTTTCTTTTTCATATCCTTTGTGTTGTGTGAATTGCAATTATAATTTCTGTTCTATTAAAAAACAAACAAAAAAAAACAAATATTGCATTTTAATATTTGAATTTAAAGACATTAAGTGATATTTATTATTTTTCAGGAATTCGTTCGAATCAGTTTAGCTATAGATAAATTAGACACTATGGGTCAAGTGTACAGATTTTTGAACATCACTAGTGCAGATAATAATCGAGCTGGGTTCATTAATGACCGTGAGTATGATAAAGTAAAAATTATAATTATAATCAAAAGCAATTGAAATGAAATACAGAAAATTCAAGAACAGTACAAGTACAGACTTATATAAAATAAATTAAAAATGTAGTTTTAATATGTAAGACCAAAAATACTTTAAATAGAAATTTTTGCAGAAAATATTAATATTCAATTCCATAATACTACATACTAATTTATGGAAGTAATTTTCTTCATGATTTTGCATAACAAATTGTACATTTTCACAGTTTTGTTTCTTGCTTTCGTGCCATTTCATTTAAAAGTTTTATGAAATTTTATATGATCAATATGAATTTTCTGTCGCAGTTTCCATATGAGTCGTTATTTTTTAAAGTAGAATAACTCTATTTGTTTATGTATCGACATATTTAAAAGTTAGCGTTTGAATGAATTTAAAAATATTGATCAAGTTTAATCAATTCAGTTGATGTTTTTATCAATATAATTCTATTAAACTTTTAAATGCAACAATGATTATTAATATTGTTAAAAAAAATAAACGATTTTTTTTCCAAATGAACTTATTCTACTGTCAATAATAAAATATTATAAGAAATAAAAGCAAGAGGAAAAGTTCATATTTTTATATAAATTGACTGTACTGAAATGGATTATTTAATTTAAAAAATAATAATTAAATGTAGACATCTATACACAAATAATTAAGTTTAATAATAATAATAACTTTCAGTTATATTAAAAAAGAAGATATAAATAAACAAGTGTGTCTTATAGTTACTTCATCAAGATAACTAAAAAAAAA
>JABFOX010001472.1:0-12947 GCA_022817665.1 Axea sp. ZL-2020
ATATTTTTTATATTATTATAATTTAATAATTTATATTTCTTTTAAAATAAATTTATCAAAATGTCTCATTATTTTACTTAACTTATTATTACTTATATTGTATATAATTAAAATCGTTTAACACCAATAGTAAAAAGGTAAATAAATGCAATTTAGGTAAATAAATAAAATCTTATCTCTTTAACATTTTATTATAAAACGGACTTTTTTTACTCAATAAAGACATTTTAAAAGTTAAAATTTTATTTTCAGTACTTTTAATAATTTTTATCACATTTCCACAAAAATATACATATTGAAAAATTATAAATTTATCTAAATATAAAACTAATTATTACCAATTAATAAATACAAATAACATAAGATCTTGTAAACGAACATTGTGATTTATTTTCTAAAATTCAAAATCTTGACGAACCTCAATAAAAGTAAAAGCCTTCTACAGGTATTTCAGTACACCTACTAGAACATTCTCTGCAGGTGCAGCCTATTATTTTCAAGAACCAGATTCGAAACTAAATGTATTTGATTTTAAACACTGCAGGTATTCTGTGTTCAGCACTCAGTGCAATCAACTAATTTAACAAATTTACTGTCAAAATTACTATATTATAATTAGTATTTAATTATTATTTAGAATTATAAATTGTTAATATAAGTGATAAATGGCGTTCACTATGCAGCAGGTGAGATAACCAACATTGATACATATTTTATATGAATTTTTCAATCATATGTTTTAAATTTTAGACACATATAACTTAAATTGCTTAGAGCAGTAATATACAATTTTAGATCGATATTAAACTATAAAAGACGATTTAAAGCATTACGAAATATATGAATATTTTGTATTATTTTGTGTTATTTAAAATTACTTAAATTTATTTTATGTCATAATAAATGTAATATGTTTATTCATTAATTTCCTATAATCAACTAAATATTCCATAATGAAAGTTTATTTTTATTTATTAACAATATTTAACGAATTATTTTTATTCTCAGAAAAATCTTATTTACCGAGTAACAAAATATTATAAACTAATTTGTACGTGAAATAAATTATACTGACGATCTTATTTCATTAAATTTTATTTTTCATTCCATCTGTCTAAATTGTATAAAACAAATTAGTTTCGGTTTTCTGAAAAACTCGTATTCTATTGTAATATCTTTAAACCAAACACTAAAGTATAATAAAATGTAATTTCTGCCCTTAATAATAATTCCATTTACAAACAAATATTCCGTTTGGAATTGTAAAACATTCTATTATCACATTAATCATTTATTTAATTTCGTAGTATATAATAAATATTATTTCAATGTATATAATAAATATTATTTCAATGTATGTAATAAATATTTAACAAAATAAGAACAATTAAGTCCTTAAGAATTTATTTTAACGAATTTATCGACGCAGTATCCTCTGCTCTGAAAATTAAGATACAAAGTAATTAATAAATAATATTTCAAGTCCTTATCTTGAACATTAAAACATATCCTTTTACACGCACATTCTCCAAAGGTATTTGCAAGACTGTAAACAGAAAAAAAATATACTAAAATTAAAATTAAAACAAATCATATCATCCAATTAAAGTATGTTCGTGACAAGAAACAATTATTTCTAAAATTATATCAAACCAGCAACGAAACAAAATCGACTTTTCATTTGGAATACAACTTCAGACAGTCATCACCATCTGGACCAGCAAAGCTATTTGTCTTGCATACGAATAAGATCTGAAAATTTCTAAAATTGTCACTTTCCAGGAGTAGTTTCCTTTTATTCTTTACGATCACTGTTGAAATGTTAATGGTAACAGTCAACTTCTGGATCAAAGACCACGACGTCTTTTACAGTGCTGTAAAAGTAATTTCGGAGTAGCAGTAAATCAATGGCATTGTTGCATCGAATCAGTGACAATTCTTCCGAAACACTTCACTGAAATGAAAATCCAATGACGATGGCACAAATCAATTTAACACGACAAAATTTTAAATAATCGGATTAAGCGTTTTCACTCGTTCTCAAAAATGCACCGATAGCTCGCATGTACGTGCACACGTGTTACTGCACATCGTGAATGTATAAAAAATGATTCGCTCCGTGAGGTATACATTACGACGCGTAACGCCCGAAGTGCATCGTCTTCTTTTGGAGCATAAATACTTTGAAATTCCTACGGTTCGCATATCACAGCAGACAGAAATAAAGAGAGAAAGGAGATGCGTAGCTTTTTTATGGCGCATTCTCTCAAGGACTCATCCCAGCCTTGATGCATTTTCCTCGGGCAAACTTTTTTTTTCAACGACGAACACGCGTGTGCGCATTTGCGAACATGCGATATTCGAGGCTCATCTTATCGAGAGTATATCTGATTCGATGCGTCGATACATTACGACCACTTGTAGTAATAAGCAAACAATGCAGAAGAAAGTTATTATGATGAATGAAATCATTAATTGTATAAAGAAGATAGATGTTCACGTGTACTCGTTGAAATACGTTGTTTGATTCTTAAGATAATTTCATCTAAATAATAAAAGATGTTAATTCGTGATATAACAGTGCACAAATTGCAGATCAATATTAAGATGTTGTTTTAAAGGTTGAATTATGAATTATTTATACTACAATATATTTGAGACTTTCGTGATAATATTCTTCATAGTTATGGTTATTATCTGCAGTACATTGCTGCGACTGATCAGTTAAAACTTATTGAAATAATGATAAAGCTAATTTAAAATATGATACTGTAAAGAAAATAGTGTGGTTTTTCGGAATCGGAAAAACAATGAAAAATACGATTAATTTTAGTAAAAAAATTCTGATAGAACGTTTGCGAAATGGAACATAAATATTGTTAAATTATTATTATAACGTATATAAATAGTGACTTAATTTAAATTAATATTATTTCGTTATTTATTATTAAGTAAAATAAATAAATAAAATAATTAAATAACATGAATAACAAAGAAACATGGTAGAAATTTATTATTACAAAACTGCTGTGGTTGGTAAAAATTGTCTACAAATGTACACGGATAGTAATATTTATGAGAATATGTTAGTCTGATGGTTTAATGTGTGAATTTACTGAATTTTATGTTTATGAAAATATTACATTTAATAGAGGACTGTGACTTCAATTATTTATATCTGTACATATACTGTTCATTGGTATTTTTATAATTTTGATCTGTGTTATTATTTTTTAACAGAGAAATAAATACTGGAGAAAATATTGTGACTGGAGTAACAAAATGTTGTTTTTATAATAACATTTTCTTTTACCAGTAATAAAATATATTACTTTCAACACATGCTCTTTTGTTATTTAAAAAAATGATAAATTTTTATATATAATGTTTCCTACGTATTTCAGTTCATAAAAATAGTTTTAATTTTATTAACAAGTTAAACTGGTTCTAATGACATTTTACAAGCGTTTGTTAAATTAAATAAAGATTTATAAAATATTATATATATTATATATATTCCAATTTGCATGTAGTTTCTTTTAATTTCAAATTTACATAAACGTGCAAAGTGAAATATCATAATGTTGAATTCACTTTATTTTATATCATACGTTCTTTAATTGTACGTAGGAGATTGTTAATTTAAAATGTAATACGGTTATATATTAATACGGTTTATTTAATGTATACTTCGTTAAACATTCTTTTTAATTTCTAACTGTAAATTTACACAAATAATTCCATAAGTTTTCTCATGCACATTTCATTTATCTCTTTTTTTCTAATTCTCCAAATTTTAATTCACATTAATATTAACGTAAATTATTGTAATCCATCATGACATTTCGATAAAATCAACAGATTTTTATGACAATAGATAAAGACAATAATAAGGAAGGGAGAGAAAGCTATAATAATTTCTATAACAATTTATATAAACATTTAAATAAAGAAAATTGTCTTGTTTGAAATAATGAATGTTGACGAAATCATTTCCATCATTAAATCAGCATGAAATATCTCGCGTGATGGATTTAAATTATTTTAAAATATTATAATGTAAATAATTAAATAATACATGTAAAATATTTTAAATATATATATATAAAATGGAGAACTGTACATATTATAAAACTTCAACTTTTCTTTCTTACTGTTGCTAATTATTACCTCGTATTTTTTTACACCTTAAAAAAATACAAAAGTTATTAAAACAGGGATGATAATAACATTTGAAGAAAAACATCGTCTCTTAATATAGCTGTTCAATTACATTATATTTATCAATTTAATATTTAAATAGTATTATTTAGAAATTGTATGGCAATTATCAGTTTATATATCGTCTTAAATTAAACACATCAAATATAAAAACAATTTCGACTCGAGTTTTACACTTTTAAAACCGCGCATTTAAAAATATATTACAATTGAATTACAGGTTACCATGTAACGATCGAAGTACCTTTAGGGTTCACACTCTTAAGAATTATACCATATCGCTACGTATTGAATTGGTATTGTGTTGAAACAAATTTTTAATATTTGATTTGTTAGTTTTCGATTGGACGCAATTGTAAATATTAAGATAAAAATGCATTGTTAAGTTCATAAGTCCGTTGCTTAATCTTTTGTTAAATCTATCCTGAACAAATAAAAATGAAAAACACATTTCTTAGATGAAACTACTCCACTGGGAATGAAACGAATTCGTTTTGAATGTAACAATTATTTACATTAAAAACGTAAAAATACTTGTTTCCATTGAGACCAGTAATTCAAACAAACATCAACTCAACGAGTTGTCTTATTGGATTTTAATAGTTCCTCTCAGCAGATGTGAAAAAATTGCACATTAAAAGTCAGCGCTTAACGTAGTACAAATACAAACGTCTTAACATCGGAGTACTATCGGAGCCACACATTTCCCCCATTAATCATCCTCGAATCACAATTAGTCGCAACAACTCAGGCGTCTTTCATTGGATAATCATCACTCCACTTTCTCTGCCCATGGAACGTGTAATTTGCGTGGAAACTCGCGGGATAATCCGCGAGCGCCGAAAAGACGCCCATAATGAATTGTATAATTGTGCAGCAGGGAATGGTGGTCAAGCTGTTACGTTTTATTGATAAATGGCCGGTGATACCGAGGCGCTCGCTCGAGTCGTTATAACACTATTTTGAAAGCAAGCGAACGCTTTAATCACGCGCGCCGATATTTTTCCGGGTGAAAATTTATCTTCATAGTCGTTGCGTTTTAGTGCACATCGAGTGCGGTCTATGATTATAAACATAGTGCCTGTGACAGCAGTATTAATGGACAGCGCGCAAGATCCCACGCGAAATGCCGCGCGGTCGAGAAATGGAATCGCGTCCCGATCTTTCCGTGATCAACGCGAATTCATATAATTTTCCTCCGACGCGGACAAATTAACGGTACGTTTGTTCAAATAAAGCGCTACGTTTCCTTTTTGCCGAAGAAAATGAAGCCTCGGAAATTAACTTCTTCAATTTTTTGTCTTCTTTAATAATAACTTTTTCTTTGCCTAGAGAAAATACCATGTTGGTGACTAGCAATTAAGCATTTTTTCGGTTTTTTCGTCGCGCTGCGTCTTTTAATTGCATCGAATTCAGGTGGACACGAATCAGTTAAAGTTTGTAATTAATTTTGTAGGAAATTCGATGAAACCGCATTTAGTAGCGCAATTTTGTTAAAATTGATCAAACTGAGCAGTACGCTCCGTGCAAAGCGACGTTGAAAAAGAACATTTTTATATGTCAGGAACATGTTTCAATAATTTGTTGAAAAAACTTCAACTCTTTACCTAATACGACATTTTCTGGGTAGAATCTGAGAAAAGTACATTTTTAGAAGAAAAAGAAGTTTGGTGAGTGTTCATTTTGAATATTAAATATTTTGATATGAAATATTTTGAATATGAAATATTTTCTCTAAAAATTACTAAATATTTAAAAACTCGATAGTAGAAATTTGTAATATTTAAAAAATACTTAAAGGTGGAATATTCCAATTGAAATTAATGAAAAGTGATAGAATTACTTCGGCAATATTTTTTAGTACTGGCAAATTTATTATATCTTTTGGTCTCCTGCCATAAATCTTTAACATGCTAACGTAAAGTTTTGCGATACAGAAACGGTTTCAAAAATTGGTCGATATTTGCGGACCTAATTAAATGTTGAAAATTGCATATTTCAAAAATAATATAATTTCTAACGAAAAGTGTCTGCATAATATAATTCTAAAATACATTCCATTACTGACGATTGCAGGAAATGGAACATTGATAGTAATTTACACAACCTGTACCTATCGGAATTACTTCATAACAAAACTACTTCTTCGACCATTGCGTTACTATTAAACTTATCAACACCTACAACCCACTGTTTTGATTAAACTTTCGTATGTTTATTGTTCTTACAAGAAATGTTTACAATGTTTGTATTCATACACCACAAACTATTTTATACGATTTCTCAAGATTTATTTATTTTGTTTTAATTACTCTTTGCTCAACATATCGTTACACTTCGTAAGAATAGATCGAACAGATTCTAAACGTTGAAAAAATAAATAAATCATTTAAATTAAAAAAATGTTGAGCATCTATCAAATTGTCGTTATTTTTTACAATGCGTTGTTCTTAATAAACAGATGTTACTGTATTTAAATAAAATAATCTTGTTTTGAAATATACAAATTTTTAATCAGATACAATATTTGTTCATTTAAGCACACCAAACGACAAATGCGCGTTCAGACTTTTCGAATTAAAAGAACACTTTTCACTATGGTATTATGTTCAAGAAATTTTGCATTGCCACGTACAAGGGAAGACCTTAAAACGATGAGTGAAAATTAACTGAAACAGCACGAAAACTTTTCTCTCGCCCTTAATGTAGAAATACCATTAAAATTGAATGGGCGTTTGAAATGCGCTCGAAATAAGCGACCCCAAATGTTATATTTAAAATCATAAATTTAGTCCGAAAGATCCGCATTATTATTAATTTGATTCGAGCGTCTTTACGAAATCCACGCATTAATGGAGATTAATATTATCTACGCTTGCGTCTATATATAAATCGCTTCTTATGATGGGAATGCCGGACAATTCAACTATGGGAAATTATGTGAGCATTCATTCACACAATTGATCGCTTAGAAAGCATTTATTTTATTTATTTTATTGTTGTTGTTCTCTCCTAGTAGATAAACAAAACAATATCACTGATAAACCCGCGTTACAAAAAGGACGTGTCTATTCATACACAAAACCGCGACACGAGACTCGATAAACACTCATGCTGTGCTAACACTCATGCGACAAACAGACGATGCTGTGTTAACCTGTACATTGGCACACGAAATCTAATGATTTTAACTCGAAAAAATAATATAACTATAAATTCGTATACTTTGTGAAACATTAGTTATTAATTAAAACTTAATTAAAACCTTGTAATATTAATACAAAAAAAACTAACAAACAAACTTTGTAACAAAGCATGTATTTCGAGTGTTTATCTGGTCGCGTGTCGCGTTTTTATGTCCAAATAGACACTTCTTTACAAAAATGCGTCTCTTATTGTGAAATGTTGCACGATGCAATCCTCGAGATTGGAAAACGTCATGAAAAACGTGGAGGAAGAAATCGTTAAGAGACCCAATGAAAAAGTACGATCGAAGAATAATCGGCTTTCCTCGCTGAAACACACTTGCCCCGTCGATTGACTTTCCACGCGAGCAATCCGTCAAGTTCGAAATCGCAATCGCGATTCGCAATAGCGTGCAACCGTCGGGTCACGCTCAAAAGATCAACAATCAATTTTCGCAGCGCCTATCGATTATTTCATTATCGGCAATGAACGATACTTTCTAATGACGTCCAATGAACGGGTACAGTAACGCGTTTAATAAAGGCAACGGGTGCGTTCCCTCTATTAGGCCTTAACAAAACCGCCGACCGCGATTTCTCACCCACGCCCATCGTCCCGCGCGTCCGGCAACTTTGTAATGAATATTACGTGGATAATGATACCGTCGACGTGCGAAAATCCGTTCCGATACGAATAACAATTATATCCATTGGGCCATTTTTACACCGTGAAACCTTTCCAGTCGAAGCTATTAATTTTGCATCACGCCGCTTGGTCGATGTGCAAAGAATTTGTAGGCGAAATTTTTTTATGGATAAACCTTTTTTCCTTCGGAAAATTACGAATTCCCTGTAGCTATACCGAGTATAATTCCTGGGTAGTTATACCGAGACAATATAAAGATTGTTATAGTTGTAACTTTGCACGTGTGATAAAAGTAAATGAATGTATTTAGATGTGTTGGATTATGAAACATTTGGACGTATTATTAAATTTTTTTTGTGTAATACATATTTAAAAGTAGCTGAAAAGGCAGTCAAGATGACTACTATCATTTCGATTTTAAATACGTTCAAAATTTATTTTTTAAATATTTTAAAACTGTACAAAACAATTTAATATTTTTTAAATTTGGTTAAATAAGCGGTTTTAGAAAGATAAATATTTAATATCATGTTTTTTATTCCTGATAAGAATTATTTATAGTATTCAATTTTTATTAATTAATTAATCAATTGACACTAAAATTATTAGACAATTGTACTTTAAATTATATTTGACGAGGATAAAAGTATCTGGAATATTTTTTTCCGATTTCATCATAACTTATAACAAGTGAAATCTTTCATTTACCTCCGTTGAATTAAGAAAACATTTATCTTTAGATTTTTTAACTTTTCTCTTTAAATCTTATAGTAATAAATGATTATTTACATTATTTATACAAATTGTTGAAATAAACCTATTTATATTTTTTAACATAGAACCCAAATCTGCAATTAATTAAGAATAAAATACAGTTAATATTTTGTGGTTTATCTTTTCCTATTCAATTTATGAGTATATTTTTTAAAATATCCGAATGTTTCCCAACGTTTGAGACACTCCGTATGTACAGTCAGTTAACGATCCTGATTCATTCTGATATCTAAATTGGCACCGTTAATTTTGCAATTCTTTTCTTGTAAAAGTAATTGTATGTATATATTTTCTCACGTAAAACCTATGTTATGATTAAATCGCATTTAACCGTGTTAAAATATTATTAAAATCATTCTTTAATTCTTTAGTATAGAACTTTTATCCTCTTAATTTGCCATATAACTAACAAATATAAATAAAATATTTATGATTTTATCATCTAAATTACACTTAAATCTCCCACAAATGTAATATCAGAAAAATAAAAATTTATGTTTATAAAACTTATAAATTTTATAAAATATCAAAACCAATCGGACTAAAAATAATATTCTTCCTTTAAGTTAAACAACTAACTTTTTTACATCTTAATTATAAATTTTATCAAAATGTGCATTGTTACTTATACATGGGAATGTCAGCATAATGAAATGTTCATAATTTGACTTATTAATAAAAAATCTCATTAATCTCGTCCATGTAATCTTAACAATCGATACGATTTTTAAATTTGCTAGAAATTAATTTATTTATTATACAAACAATAATATGATCCTCTAGGTAAATAAATATTAATATTAATATACAGTTAAAAAATATTATATTGTTGTCAATAAAATAAATTTTATTTTGAATTTTAGGTGCTCATAACGGCAGAGCGTAAAATCTATGTTACAAAAGAGCATATGTCGATGTAATGGGAACTTTGTTGATTAATATTAATCATAATTCAATAAACATAATACCACGCAATATCAAAAACATTCTTGAAGTCGAGGTATCGGTCAAATATGAGTACATAGTTAGAAACATACATGTGTATATTTATTTTTTATGTCACTCGGAGATTTCGAAAAACAATTTCATATCAATAACTTTCACGTATAATTTAAATTTCACAGAACTATTTGACTTGATTTATGTACCAGAAGTTTCATCATCAATAATTCAATACAGATAAATTTCAATATTTTCCAAAAACGCGAAAATAATTGGAAATCATTTGTCGCGTTTGTTACTAATTTGATACATTTTATTATTTATTATTATAACTGTTATTATTTAAATCTACTTTAAGTCTCTTTTAAATTTATATTTCAATTTTGAATAGAATTTTTAGTAATATGAGTAATAAACAAATCAATACCAAATCAATTAACGCAAAATATCTCGACTTATTCTTGTGCATACATTACAATTTTTATTCAAAATTATAATTAATTTATATCTATACTCATGATCGAATCTCTGCACGAAAAGGTATTAATTGACACAATTTCTATACAAGTTGCATAGTTGAAAATACTGCTTTTCATACGCAATACATTTAGTCCTGTTAAGAATTTTACGTTCGCGCAACGAGAGTGAAAGTAAAAGGGGTCAAAGTTGCGGCATTTGACAAATGAATCAATCACCTTTTAATTATGCAAATATCACGGTTCGCCGAGAGATTGAATTAAATACGTATCATCGTTATTACATTTTATACAACGTTATTGCTGTAGTGGCTAATTGCATCATTATAATAATTCAACGCGGTGTTACGATTAATCAGCGCGCGTGTAAGAAATTTTGAAGGGAATAAAAGTTGCGTGAACGAAACCGCGATTATAAATTGTGCCGGGAAGCTACCGTAAGTCAACAGAATAGGGCGATATCGAGCTCAGAGCGATTCTAGGAGCGTTAAAACGCAAAAAAATCAGTCGTTGAAGCGTCTTCCCTAAGAACGTGGCAATCAAAAATAGAAATGTGGTCTTCGAGCGTGAAGTCTAGCAGAGAAGGCGATAATAATCGAGCGCGTTCATTGTTCTGAACAATGAGCACACTTTACAACTGCTTCATAGTCCAACAGATACGATATTTATTGCCGTCATTGCGATGCTTGTGGGTCTTTGTTTTGCATGGAACGTTGCATTGTGACGAACCGACTTCATTTGTACATCCAAATCAAACCTCCTTAAATGCAATTAAAAATGGTAACAACGCATTTTTATTGCCTCGTAATAGTTCGATGTACTTTGAATTCAATTCAAGTGAGAGAAATGTTGAAGTTCAAAATGGAAGCTGTTTATTCCTCTTCACTTCGATCTCTCTTCTAAGAACAAAAATTTGTTAAAAAAGTAAAACTTAGACAAATTTATTTGAAAAGTAACTTTAACTTTGGAAAGAAATGACAGGAAAATTTATGAACAGTTTGGTAGTGTAACTGTAATAAATAATTAATTATTATGTAAAACAATATTGCATTTTTTACTGGAAAAACATTTTCTTTCAGTTTGTTGAATTTTGGTTACAAGCAAAATAATATTTGGCTGTATAAATAAAAACAGACAAAACAGTAAAAATATTCGTTATGTAAATGGCGATGAAATAATTTTCTGTAAAAGAGTTATCGATTTCGCAAATTTCTCCGCGTAAAAACAGAATGCAAAACGACGAAGTCTGAAAATGCGATGAGTCGGAAGTGAAGCAAGGAATAAAATTCTATGAAACGAATCAAGTGATTTTCTTCTGCTAAGGTTGAACTCTTAAATCGTTCATTAAATGCAGAACCTCTTGGAAATCGTGCCACACATAGTTTCTGGATCGTTACGGCATTAACGCGTAAATGCATAAGTGCACCTGGTGAAGATTAGGAGCCCCGAAGGTAGTCGAGATTGTAAAAGACAATCGGGATGAACGACCTCTTTTTTTTACTTGTCTTCTTTTTCCAGAAACGATAAATGCCGTTTTGCATAATCCACTTCAATCCAGAAATCCTTTTTGTTTTAATTATATAAAATTCCTTTAGCCCAATTACCGCACAATTTTGTTCTACGTCGCATTTAATTTTACTTTTTTGCTTTGCTTTCAGGTAAGAGACTGTGAAGAAAAGTGCAATTTCTGCTCTTGTGAGTATAAATTAAAAAAATAACCAAACTTGCATCTGAACTTTCGAAAAACAACAACATTTTAAATGATTAAAAACTAATGAAAAATTTAGTTGAATAACAAGCAATACTAAGTAGCATCTGAAATACTATGCATGAAAGAGATGACTAATTTTATGTTGCACTTTAAAAAACGCCTCTACAAAAATAATATTTGTAACACGGTTTCATCTAAAGCCTTAAAATTTAATATGCAAATTCCATGATCGTTCGTGCACAATTGTTTGCAAATATTCACACGTGTACGGTGTTATAAATAAACGAAAACACTTTTCCGGTACAATGTACAGTACAAAGCTCTTAAGAAAGATTACACGTAAAACCGATTTAAAGCGTTATCCCGTTGTTTCGACGTGTTTGCGTTATTCACTAAAGTGGCTAAAGTTTTTGCAATAAGAACGAAATTTATCGCCAGCACTGCAAATGCAATTCGTTAATTTCGTTGCTTTTAATTATTTCTGTTTACGAAGTACCAGCGTCTCTGCACTTGGTCCGACTTTATTCCCCAGCGACGATTGCTGCAACGGCAATGCGTTTCGCGAGTGACAGTATAATTGCATCCACGTTAATTATCCCGTACGTATAAACATATTTACTACTCGCGATTATGTCCAATAATTGCCGGTACACATGTAACCTGCGCTAAACAATTAAATTTATATACTGCACGAACGATATATATAATCGAACAACGAACGATCGAGCCTTTTCGTCGTCCAAGTCCGAACGATGAATTAATCGTCGGGCTGACAATGTAGTTGGAAATGGAGAACCGTAGTTTCGAGTCGCAAAAATAGCATGTCGCTGATTTAAAAGAACGCTGCAAACAGGGTTTAGTAACAAAATACATATGGTCCGAGCGCGCGTATGTATTGTACGTATATATAATCCAGTGGTTATCCTTGGCGCATTGAGGCGACTTCGGACATGCAGGGAAACGTAAACACATACGTTTCCTGTGTACGTGAT
>JABFOX010001473.1:0-12947 GCA_022817665.1 Axea sp. ZL-2020
AGTGACACTTCAATTTACTCTCGTAAACATTAGAAATAAATACTATAATAACCCATTTACATATAAAGAAAATATTTGAAAAAATGTAAAAATATAAAAGTATATAATTCGCAAAGATTTTAATTTTAATTATTTTATCGTCCATTGTAAAATTATATTCCTGTTCTAGTCTTGATAATGACTGTATTTAACTATTGAAACTTCACTAATATTTTGATAACTATTATACAGAAACAAAATAAACACTACCTTTTACCATTGAATTAATATTTTTTGTATTTAAAACATCATAAATAAACGAGACTAACTTCATTTTATAGACTAAGGTTGTTAAAATTATAAATACATATCTTTTCATTTTGATTTTTTTTCTCATTTTATACTCTAATAAAAAAATTTTTTATTTTAATTTTGTATTTATATTTTTTTCTTTATTTCAGGATCAACTTGATTCACTAACGTTAAATAAAAATCATATGGAGAAAATGAATAAGAAAATATCTATGGTACAGATATTTGATACAGATATATGATACAGAAGTAAACTTTTTAAATTCCGAAAATATTATTTTTTAAATTCATCATCTTGTATAAAATTTATATTTATCAATTTCTTGTACAATGAAAGATATCTATAATTTATAAATTTTTTAGTAATGTTCCTTCTTATATAGTTGATTTCTTCACATTTTACACCACTTAAAGGTGATGTATTTTTACTGCGCTTATGTTAAAAATATTTTCCATAAATTTCATTCTATGACTTTGATTTTTTGACTATAGAAAATTTTTTTCGTAATAAAAATATAGCATTTCCACCCATTTTCCTTTTACAACAAAAATGCATATACTCAAAATGCGTGTATACATTTAAATTAAAAGTTAACGTGCAAAATATAATTACAAAATTATAAATAATTTTATTAAAAATATACATATAATAATTTGATAAATGTAATTGTCCCGAATGCAACTGAAAGCTTACACCATTAAATATAATTATACATACTTTGCAAAAGCTTAATTCTGAGAGAAAAGAATGTTTTTTATCCAAGTGTAAATTAGTTTTATTTTTTGTGAAAACGCTAAATTATGAAATCACACAAATACACATACATTTAATTTAATTAGTTTAGTTAAGAATATATTTACAACATTTCGAACAATTATTTTTGTTTTTATACTATCAAATTTGTACATTGTTAATCACATTAATAATAACGAAGACAGAAAAATAAGAATTAGTCGGCATACATTTGCTTCTAGTCTTGAACTCAGTTGCTATAAAAAATTTCAAAATTGAGTGCTGGCAACTTTTTGTGCAGCAAACAACTTTGCTTCTGCACGTAAGAACGAACTCGATATTTTCTAATCTCTCATATAAAAGACAACTCTAAACGAAGACCACCAAGATCTTCCGCAGACGGAGATGGGAAATAAGTAAAATCGATTACCTCGATCTCCTCCCCCTCCCACAACCACGAACAAATTACAAACGCGTCGTAAATATCTGCTCGAAGATCCGGTATCTGTCTACTATCCGAGTATGTCGAGGAACGTCATTCCTAAAACAATGTGCAACGATCGCCGAGTCTGAGAACACCTCGCTATAATGCAGAAGGGAAAATTAATGTTTACAGTCAGAAAAAGAAGATTTAGAATGGACGAATGGTTTAACGTAGATTTAAACAAAAGTTGTGTTAACAGTGACTGTTAATGGCGTTTCAAATTTAATTGGAATTTTTTAATTCATTGAAATAAGCACAAATTTTATTTCTGGCCCACTTTATCTCTTGTGAAGGAATAAATGAATCATAATTGTAATTAATAATTGATTATAAGTGACGTATTCTATAGTAATAATTTAATTTTAAAAGTAAAATATCATAAAGTAATTTAACAAAATGCGCTGAGAATATTTTTCACAGCACAAATCTAATTTTAATATTACAAGTTCCTTATCGGGAACTATAAGCTAGTTCTTAAATTGAAGTAACTGGTATTTTGATAATACTAAATCACAGTTTATGTTTTTAAGCTTTAAGTAGTACAAGTGTTGTCAGTATTTGCACTTAATGTACTTTGACGAATATACGAATTTCTCAATTATCTTTAACAAGCTGATTGAAGAATTTGTATGTGTTGATAGTGGTTGAAACCGCAATTTTAATGCACGAGAAACATCCCGTACGATGGATGTTATTTCTTTGGCTGATCTTTCCCTCGAAGTAAATCGGTCGCTGTCGTAAAAGATAAATTTTGAGACACATTCGAAACTCAGAATATTTTTCTTTATTATTTTTTGTTCTTTCGGTGAAAATGGTTACCCTTTCATCGATGGCATTCCAAGATGAATGAACAATATTATGGAACTATTGAATTTAAAACTTTGTAAAATAAATAATAAGATAAAAGAAAGAGTGTTAGTATACATTTGTATTACATTGAATTATATAATTTTATCATTGTAAAATACACGTAGATTGTTATTGGTTAACGGTAAAATATAGCAAGAAAATTTGTTAGATAATATGAAAGTGAAAAGGAATTTGAAAGTAAGTTATAAATTACTGAGACAGAAGTTTTAAAGTATTGTCTTAAATGAAAAAGCTTAATATATTACAAAATAAGAAATTAATAATTTAAAAAGTTATAGAATATTTTCAATTACCATTCCTGTGATTAACTCGATATACATTCAATCAATAAATGATGTATTTTTAATGTAATATTTAATATTTAATGTGCTTGTTTTGTATTGTTACTTTATATTGTTCACTTTACAAAAAAATTCATAATGATTTTTAAACATTTGCTTAAAACTTTTCTAATTCAATAAATATTGCACATAAATGTGATATGAACACAACTAACATTTAGTCAATTGATTTAATATAAGAACATCTGTTTCATAAATCTATTACAGATAATAGATAATGTTGAAACAGTTTATTTATATAATATCGGCATGGTTGGATAAGGAATAAATTGATCTTGTTTATTTTGTTTTTATTTATTAATTTTAATAGCAATGTTTAAATCATCAAAAACATTTAAACTTAACACAACGAAATTTTTATAGCGAAAATTGGCATTATTTGACAATGAAAATTAATGTATTTGTTTAAAATAATTTTACGTATGGAAAATAATTAGAGTATTAAAGTAAATCAAGTCATTCTAGATCATTAGATGAATAAATCAGATTCTTGTTTCATTTATTAATTAAATGTATAATTTAAAATTTTAATAACACAAAATTATTGAATTATTCAGTTAAGCAGATTACTTGAATTGGGTTATTTATTTAAGCAATATTAATTATATTTCAAAGTTAAACTTTTAAGATACAAATATGTGGACTTATTCATAGACTCATTATTAAACTGCTAATAATATATTTAATAATTTATTCTACTATTTAATTCAAATTATTCCTCGGTTCAGTTTCAGTAGGATCGAAGCTTGGTTTTAATAAAATTTTCAGCAATTGTTTCCAGATACATTTCACATAATTTTACAAAAATCTTCAGAAAATATAAATTTATATAATATCATTTATGTTTGTCTTATTTTCATTTATGTTTACTATACCCTACTAAATTAATGAATAATTTTGTTGTAAATTATTCATGTTATATACATAATATGTTATATATGATTTATGTACAGATATTTTCCTAGGAATTAAGATATTTCAAATAAACAAAATTAAATTTTTCTTATTTAACTGTTTTTTATACACAACTGAACCATTATAATAAAGAACTATTACTGTATTATACTTACTTTACAGAATTAAATATAAAATCTAATATTTTTTAATTAAAAAATAATTCCGTTAAGATTTAGTAGTCATTACCTAAAATATAAATATGCCAAAAACCTGGAAAAAGAGAATTTAAAAAAATTAATATTAGCATTTTAAAACTGATGCTATGTTTATATATATAAACTGTGCATTATTTTGAAATTTATATATAGTCAACATTTCCTATTATATATTATATATAGCACATATAAATTACTGAGGCATAATAAGAATTTGATTAATAAATAAAATCTAACATTTGATTTTATATGTTAAAATGACAGACGTATTTCATATATTTTATTAGATTTTTTCCCTCTTCATTTTAAAATACATTTTTTAACATGTGTCTTGTGATGGCGTTATAATTGTTAAAAAGCAAAATATAATTATATCAATACTCTTTCATACTCCTTGTTAAAATCAATTTTCTTCAATCAATGTACTCTTATATAGCAAATATTAAACAGTTGTTATGCTTGTTTTTATTCTTACAGTTTATTAATATTTAAATATAGTTTCTTTTTAAATATATAATACATTTCATCATTTGCTTGATAATATATATAATGTTTGATATATTTAATAAATCGTTTTGTATACAAGTTTATAAATATGTATAAATGAATAGAAATTATTATAATTACAATTATGCACTGAATAGCATCATTAACTGTGTTAAATAATTTAATAAAAAGTAAACAAATATATACAATTTATTGAATTGAAATGAAGTAAGTGAATTTAACTTTTCTAATTTCAGTAAAATTTGGAAAATATTTATCACAATATATTTCTTGCTATAACATTTTATTAATTAATATTAAATAGGAATGTCACATAACATTCAATATGAATATTAAATTAATTGTTTGTGTCAATTTTAATTTATTTTAACGTACCAGAAACTTTAACCCAATTTTTAAAGATTGTTTTAAGTTTTTATTATGTTTCGAAACATTAAACCGCTAAATAGAACATTATGAAACATAACTTTTGAACACGTATTTTAGCTCCCATTTGGTAAAACTGATTTAGAACCACCTTTATTAAAATGTGCCATAAAATTAATATTATATGTTGAAAAAACTAATGTTTTCTTATTTTTAAACACATGACTCTAAATTATTATTCAAACTACAAGAAATGGTCAATTATTCCTAAGAAACCGCAAAAAAATAAATTAACTTTTGATATTTATTTTTCAACATAAACAATCTCGTGATTGACATATCTGAAACTTTAACCGCGATTTACTGACAGATGAAACTTGCTGAAAGCAAACCTTTTTTGATGCTATGATCGCCATATTTTGAATTTTGTGAGAACTTATTAAAAGTCTTAGGTATAATCAAACCAAAATAAAACCAATTATTTTTGTTTATTAAGGAATCTACTATAAATTCGTTGTATAGTAAAGAATAAAATGTTTTTGTACATCATAAAATAACAAAAGTTTTAAAAAATATAGAAGAATTCGCTTTATATTTTGAAAAGAATACATTTTTACTGTAATAATAAATCATAGGTTATTAAAATATGCAATATATTTCAGTGTATTATTTTCCCATCATAAATAACTTTCAACTTTTTGCATTTTCATCTCAAGAGGTTTCATTTACGTTGCATTTAATATATCAATACAACTAGAAAAGAGAAGCCATTAGGTGCAAGTTAATACAGTAAAGATAGCATGGTTTTGAGTAGGTTGTTACCATTGGTAGTGAGCCTTAATTGGCTAAGTTTGGTTGGAATAATAATTGAAGGCGTCGGTGCTCTTGGTGGACTCTATGTCTTCTACTCCGTAATTGTATAAAGCTTACAGTGCTTCGTGCCTGATTAATGGACTTTCGATAGCAAAACAAGAAGCGAGTTCAAACGGGATAGGATATCTGAGTCGTCGAATAAAAGATATCCGTTGCTTTGTGTCTTTAAATGCCAAATACGACGGTCGCCTTGATTGCCTTCGAAATATGATATTATTGCCACTGTTATTAATTAATGATAACTACATCTTCGACATTCATTATCAATTTTTTACGCATTAATATCAAACGAAAAACTACGAAAGCCATTGAAATCAAAAGTGAAATTTCGGCCATTGCGTCAAACATTTCATTTTAACTGCAACTTTTTTTTGTCTGCCTCGTACACTAATTTACATTCAATACCAACTTTTCTGGAGTGTTCAAGATTATATTACAACCACCGGCTTTTAAATTTAAAAAAACTCTTTTACAAAAAAGCATGAAGATCAATTCAAAAAATAATTATTAAGTTATATGTAACACGTATAAAACAAAGGCTTTTTTAAATGTTATATAAACATCACATATACGTTTAAAACAACTCGTGAATTATTTATATAATTTAGGACAAAATAAAATAAATATTAATAGTCATTATAAATAAATAAATATTAATGTATGTAAATTTTAAAATGTTTGTTATCGAATTAGAATTGAATTTAAAATGCATTTTTCGAAATAACAGTGGAAAGTATTTCGTATATATTTAATGAAATAATTATACCAACTTTGCACAAATATGCTCGACTCATTAATTTTAGTTGCAAATAAATAAGTTTGCACGAAGGTGAATCACTGTGACGTTTGATCTACCGTTAACACGATCATTAACGACTTCTAACCTTAAATTCATACAGGGCACTTTAATATTCGCGCTTCATTAAGTGCATTCAATATAAACTTTAATCTTGCAGTATAATCGAGGAGAAATTAACCGGTCCGCGATTAACGGCTACTTAACGGTCGTCATGTAAGAATACGAGGATGCAGCTTTGACTACTATGTATCATATAATTAATAACATTGTTATCTCCTGCGCTAGATTTCGATCATAATTTTATTACATTACTTACTATCCGGATACTACCGACGGATTATTAATGTTAATACCATCTCTGCTCAGAGCTCTAAGATTATTATTAAAATTTTGTCAAATTTATGGTTTTAACGTGACAACTAACGAAGTTGTTAGAATGGTTAATGAAGTTGCTGAAGTTAATATTTTACATAAATACCGCTATTTTGTTTTATCCTAGTCTTTGATAAAAAATATGCCACCAATATTCTCAATTATTTGTTTCAATTTTTCAAATAAAATCTACAGTAATTTATCATTTATAAAACAAAACAAAGATATATGTTTTCTTACATTAATCCGTGCTGGAGTAAAATTAAAATTCCTAACTAACACATTTTTATTTATTTTTATTTAATAGATATTCTTTTAATAAATATTGTCGACAGTCTTAGTAGACGTATTAATCGTACAACTATTGTCAATTCAGTATTGTTTACTAGATTTATTTTCTTGAAATTTGAACGATAAGATTCCGCTAATAACGTTTGCACTGATGAGTGAACAGAATAAACTAAATTCTGAATGTTTAATCAATGATAAGTTTTGCTGTAAACCAGAAATACGATGGTTTACGATTATTATATTTTCACGTAATATTAATTACCACGGAAAATGATATGCACGTTTAATTATGACTACTATATATTTATAGATCGATATTAATGCATCAAACTTTTACAAAAAAGAGTAAAATTGTTTAAAATAAGAAAAACTGAACATATATTGATATTATTTGTGTGTATAATTTAAAGATACTTCATTATTATATTTAAACTAGATATAATCAATAATTTTTTTTTCATCATGGTTTCGCAAGTATAAGTAAGAATCACATAAATTACAATTTATTTAACGACTGCCAACATGATTTTTTACGTTATTAAATTAATAAATAAACTTTTTATATCATAACAGAATATATTTAATTTTTATTTAAAAGTACAGCATCTATTTAAGTATTTTTTGGTTTAGTTGAAAGTATAATTACATAAAGAAAGATACAGTTCTTTAACTATTATTTTAATTATAAACCTAAAATGATAATTTTAGATGAAATTAAAATGATGATTATTCAGCATCTCTAGAAGTATTTGTTCTTTGTATACAACTATGATATAATACATAAAATAATACATTTTAAATTGAACACGTTTATTATAGTATCAAGTATTTATTTTTTGTTGAACAATAATTAAATATCATGTGATTGAAGATTACATACATTTTTTAATTTTCAGTTTTCATACGGAATAATAAATTATAATAATTGTATATTGCATTGTTTCAAAATACTAAAGATAAAATAATATTTAATTAATATCATGGTTTAACAAAACATTTATTTTGTACATTAATTTTGAAATAAAATTAACATATTGGCAAAAAAGTCTCAGAATTGATATACCAAAAAATTACCCACAAATCAAAAGTCGAAAAATGTGTTGGATAACCCAAACTTCAAAAGTTTCAAAAAGTAAAACATTTCGACTATTACTTATTGAAATATTAAGGTTTTATTAATGCTACTTTTGATATTTTCAAAATAACGGACAAAACCGCATTCAGTGTATTAATTAAAAACTCTTTTTTGATGACAAAAATATCGTTTAAGCTCAGTAACGGCTAGAAAAATGTTATAAGTAATCTGTTTCATCCAAAATAATCATTTGTCGATGGTTCGCTGTGTTGATAATGATGTGATGATGCTGAATGCTCAGGACGTCCAAATAAAATAACAATACCAAAAAAAATTAAAAAGTCTTCAAAATTAATAACCGTAAAGTGAAGTTGGATGAGATAGTTGACAACTTAAGCATACGAAAAGTCAGTGTATGCGATATTTTACATTAATATTCGAGTTCGAGGAAATTGTTTTCCAAATGAATGCCGCATTCGCTCACAGTGGAACAAAAACAACAACGTATTGATGACTCAGAATACAGTTTGAAAATTTGTAAGTGGAATTAACAAGATTTTTTACGGCGTTATGTGGTAATGGAAAAAGCATGGAACCACCATTAGAATACAGAAGTAAATTGGCAATTAAATGATTGGTTGAAAACCGTCCAAGCCGGCCTAAGACAAAACAATCCACCAGAAAGATCTTAGGAATGATTTTTTGAATGTTCAAGATCTAAAAAAAGGAAAAATCATCAACAACAAATATTACAAAGCAATATTGGGTCTATAATTCAAGCAGAAACGACCTCATATGGCGAATTCGCCACGGCTTTTTTGCCGTGGTAATACACTATGTCACAAGTCAATTGTTACGAACTTCTAATTGCTTCCCAAACTACCGCATTCTCCAGATCTAGCCTTCATCGACAGTTATCTCATGATAAATGTACCAGAAATTTTTGCATAAATTATGAAGCTATATTGAAAACTGAAAAATTTTTTGCGGTCCCGACAATTCGTTCTGTAAGATAATATTCGAAATGTTAGAGAATCTTTGGCATTAATGGTAATGAATAAAGTTTAAATATCCAAAAAAAAAAACATTTTTTTTTAGCCCCGAGACATTTTGACTGATGTGCTAGCAAATCGATAAGTTGTAGTTGTAGTAAATCCTTTTTTCACAAGAGTTATATGTATTCTATATTATTTTTTAGGTCAGATGTCATTCGTAATTTTTTTCTTCTATATGTATTATGCGTAACATAACGCAACACTACACTCAATCATACTTATCTTGCACTGTAAAAAATTTGTGTGTAATAAATACAACTTCACTTTTCTCTTACATACACTACGCTTACTTAACAAAATTATGTGTAAAAGTAATATAATGTTATTAACAACATAAAAAAATGGATATAAATACCATATTAAATACTATGTTTTTCAACAACAAAAAACTTGAAAAATCTTTGAATAAAAGTGTTAAGTTAATTTAAAAATGTTACATCAACACTGAAAGTCGTCCATTCATCGTTTGGTCACGTATATTTAACGCATACTAGAAATATTAAGTACTATGAAGAAATACTAATATTAAATCTATCAATGTATCACCAAAGATTATTCTTAAATGAATATTTTTATAACAAAAAGTTCAATCTAATAAAAATAATATGAATTTTACGTTATAATTCAATGTCACATTTTTAAAATTGATGTAATAGCATTACTTGGTTGTACAATGAATAATTAAAAGAAATATTTAATTATATTTTACTCATTTTTTCAATTACCCTTTTTAAAAATAAAGGCAGATAAATACGTATATGCATGTACACATATAATAAACATTTGTTATAGACCAAGCTAATTTTTATAAACAACCTGATTCTTTACTTGACATCAAAAACAATGTAAACACCTAAATCACGGCGCGTCAAAATCACATCAAACATTCCACCTCTCACCATCCCATACGTCGTTCTTTTCACTAAAAAGCACCCCAAAGAATCTCAAGTATAAAGTACGAACAAGCGAGCCAATAATTCAATTCAATCTTGAGTGGAAGTGCACGACTGATACCCAATGAGAAATGAGCCAAACCCTTATCCCTCATGGAATCTCCGTGGCGGCGGCATCGTAATATGGTTGTCAGGAATTTTATGAAAATCTTTTAATAGGCAGTCGCAAGTGTTGTGGGCGTAAACTCCGCCTATCGAATAGTTACGCCTTTTCGAAGGAGGTCTCTTTTTCTCGGCTCCATCATCTCCCTTCTCTAAAACACCTACCTCCTGTTTCGTCTTCCTCCTCCTCCTCCGCCGCCGCCTCGAAAGGTGATTGTCCAGGACAGTTTCCAAGCCGCAGTCGACCACTGCACTACGTCCCGCTGGTCCTGCCGATGCCACTAATGTGCTCTCCGAGCAACCTGTTTAAGTGATTCACCAGGAATTATGGACTACTATGCGAAAGTGACATTAATTTTCGACAACTTATCTTCGTCGGCCTGAAATGACACCCAAAGTGTTTCTCATTTTCCATCATTTAAATGAACTGGTACAAACATTGTAGTGAATTTCAGAACCTTGCATTTTCGAACACCCAATTTTCAAAATCCAAAGTGCTTCAGGAACTTGGTCTACTTTAGTTTCGTTGGCCTGCAGCAGTGAAGGTGATGGATCAAAGATGAGGCTTTCAGGTGTTTCGGTGAAGCTGATCTTTGAGAACTGATTTGGATATAAAGTTCCGATCAATAATTTGTTCCGACGAGAAAAAAAAGATTTACTTTAGACAGACTCAAAGAGGTTAGTGACAACATCAGAGGAACTGTGACTTCTCACTTCCCAAATTGGTTCCAAAGAATAATTTCGATGCCAAAACTGAAGAACGGAGTTCAAAGCTCAAGCGTTGTAAGTTTTAGTGCCTATACGGAGAATAAACGTTCGTGCTGTTAAGACATGTTTCGTAATGTAAAGAAATCTATTTTACAATGTGGTAAAATCGGTTTTGGTGAAGAGGATCGTGTAGATTCCAGCGGTTTTGCTAGTTGGTTCGAGAATCGGCCTTGAACTTAATTTGAAAATCATCTTTAGGCACATTTTATTTGTCGTAGTCGTCGCGTTATCGAAACTCTATATGTACAGTTGATTGCAAACAATTAGTTATTCAAATACACCAACGACGCCCGTCGTGAGAAGTCCTGACAAAGGAGTTTTTGTCATACAAGTGGAGAATCTTCAATTATCATCAGACCAAAGGGATGTATCCGGATTAATTAGCGACGCATTGTCTTTTGACATGCTGTGCAGTTTACACACCGACTAATTATACGTATGTAAATTTTTCAATTCATGTTTGCATATAAATAATGAACTTTTAGCAGTAAGATACATTTATTTTGTAATATAATCAACTATGATTAAATAAAAAATGAATGACTTTTAATGAAAAAATAAAAGATTTTTAAACACATTGTTTACTTTAAAAATTTTTAAAGGATATAGAGTTTATAAGTAAATACAAAACATTCTCCTTAAACTGTGTATATTAATCACGTGTTATTTGCAAAAATTTTTACGAAGTAAACGTCGAGAAAATGAGCTTTTCTTAAAAATCAGTTGATTTATTAATCGATTTGTGAATCGATTTACTCAATTACTTATTGAATGAAAATTATGAGTTTAATTTATTAATATAAAAATGCCAAAAGAAGTTTTTGTGAATTATGATAGCTTGTTAAGCAATACAATAGGCTCTTCTGATCTATGACTAGTGAAATAAATCATTGGATGTTTTGTAATTATGCAATTACATAAAACAATATCATTTATAAATATTATTTATTAAACAAATGTTTTACTTATTTATTGAAGCAAATTTAACAATTTCATTAATAAAGTTAGTTCACTATATAATTTGTAAACAAATATACATACAAATTGTAGCAATTTTCATGTGAATAATTATAAGAACAATAATAAATACGTTATAATTGTTTTCTTTAAAATATTATTAGTATAAATATTTTATTCAAATTATTTTAATGCAGTAATATGAAAAATTATTTATCCACAATAAAATATAGATGAAAATGTAATTTCTTAATGTGTAAAATTTCGGTACTCAAAATATATCAAATATGTAAAAATATATTCCTATTGATACGAAATATTCAAAATAATAATTTGAAACTAACAAATTATTTCAATTCAGAAATTATTTTGTAATTTATATTTACTAAAATATAAGTAAAAATATAACACTTCAGATATCAAAAATATATTAAATAAAAATACTTAAATACACACTTTAGTAATAGTATTTTATAACATAAATACTTATCATAAATATATAAATTAATATTTATATATTTTTTTATTTATAAACAATTAATTTATAAATGTCGAATTAAATTTAGAAAAAAAAGTCAAGCTAGTAGCTTATATTTTAATTCATAACTTTTAACTCATAAATCAATAACAATACCATTAAACAATAATAAAAGAAATAAAAGTTAAATTCAGATGAATGAATAATTATGTTATTAATACAAATATGTAAAATAATAATAATAAACTATTAGAAATAATTTCTTTATTTCATATAATTTTAACACAATAATATTCAACAATGATAAATACTTTAAAAAATAAAAATTCTATAAATAATAATGCACATATTTGGTACTAATTCTATCAATAATGGTACAGTATTTGATTAAACTGTTTTTAGCACAACGATTTTTCAAAAATTCAATATTTCGTCACTTTATTATTAAATTTATTGATTAATATACGGAACAATGTAAAATTTATTTTAAACAGGAACAAATTCATGTCGATTAAGATAT
>JABFOX010001474.1:0-12938 GCA_022817665.1 Axea sp. ZL-2020
AAAAGGGGGGGGGTCGATGGCAGAAACGCATTGATATGCGGCTCTGGTAATGCTTTATGAATCTCCGGATTTCGTTGATCCCTAATATTTATTTAGGGAGTACCGTCGAGAAAATAATACGAATAAAAAAAAACACGGTAATGAAAGCAGCGAACACCTGCACTCTTTCGCGTCGGTTCCACCGAGGCCTCGTTCCACGGTCCATGAAAAACAATTTCCCGTCAAAAGAAACTCGTAAATTTTGTCATTTGCCTGATTTATAGAAACACGAACCGTGCAAGCCCTGAAATACATCGAATGCAGCCATATTTAATTGAATCGCAGAATAAGAGATAGGAATATGTGCCTGATAAGAAGGGAACCGTCTTCGATCGAAGGGTTTTTCTCCAGTTTCCGGAAACAACCCTTCAACCCGATGCTCTTGATTCGTACTACTTAATGCACAAATATTGCGAACTTCGCTTAAGAATTTACGAGAAAGGAATTGCGTTCATTTTGTCACAGAGAAGTTATCATAATCACATATTTTGCTGCGAACTCGTGTAATTGCATTTTCATTGAAAATGGCAAGCTGACACTTGAATTTGTCACACAGGGAGTCAACGAAGACCGCGGTGTAATTTTACTTTTATCACACAAGTGAATCTTAAATTCGCGCGATGTATTTTGATCCCCTAAAAATGAAACGTTGAATTATTTAAACGCTACTGTTTATTTCCATTTGGAGAATGGAATACACGCTTCTCTCATCTTTTTGCAATAATTCAATAATCAAATTGAAAACGCAAAGTGTAATATTTTCAAATGCCGTTGAGACTTTTGATTCGTGGAAAATGAATCGAGATCCATGCTGGTCTCGCGAAAATTGAATTACAGTTCACTCATCAACTGTGATATTTGTTCTTTTAGCTAAGAGAAAATTACACGGTAATATTGATTTAAATTTACCGCGCTGGATATGTTTGAAGTATTTTTATTTTGGGAGGTTTGCAGAACTGTGCGCCGTTGTGACGCAAAGTTTAAGCACCATGTTTGCCGGATCCAGCACCTTCTAATTTCTTCCTCTTGCCAAAACTAAAATTGCCGATTCGTGAAATTTGTTTTCAGACTATTAAGTCATAAAAATGAACTCTTGAATGGAGCCACAGATCATGTCTGTGAAAGGCGTTCGAAGCTGTAGAAAAATGCAGCCACGTGTGCATTGCATCCGATTTGCATTATTTTAAAAGCGAAGAATAAATACTAATGAACAATTAATTGTTTTTGAAAGAAAATTTCAATAAGAAGAAAATTTTCAGACAAATTTTATAAATCAATCAGTAAACTTTGTTATATTTTATTCTTTGAAGTAGCAAAAGATTGAAATATCTCCTTATGATTATTTGATTAATGTTCAAGGCGCTGAAAATGTTTATTCCCTAGATTTTATTCAACATTGAAAAAGTGACGGCATTGGTAATTACTTTTCATTTATTTGGAGTAATTGACGAGTCACTAAGAACATCGGTTTTTTTAAAGAATGTACAGTAAATTGCATTTACCTTTCATAATCGAGAAATATTAATCACCTTTTTATAGATAAAATGTAAGAAGAGCAAAGCAATAAAATATTAAAAAATAATTACATTGAGATAAAAATGTTATAAATATTCAAACAACGAGAAATTTTAGTGCTGCTTTTATTAAACATGTGGAATAAAAAATTATGTAATGGTAAAATATTGTTAAAAAAAAACGAATACAATATAAAAACGTGATTAAACAAAAATGTTACATAGAAAAGTAACAGATGAAGTGAATTTTTGAAAATTAAAGAAATTTGGATGATTTAAAGGATATAATTTGTACAATATAAACATAACAAATATTTAAATGTACAATATTAATATTTTTTATAAAACTGAAAGACTCACGCGTGTTAAAAAATCTGCATTTAAAATTGTTGTAGAATTTTAAGGATGTGTAAATTGTTATTTGCCCCTTTTATTATGTAAATATGTATGCTTTATGCTGTTTTGGAATGACGGATTGAAAGTAACAGGACAGTACATTATGCATTATGAAATATAGACAATTTAAGTTGGCATCAATGGAGTATACACGCTTCCTCCGAGGCTCTCAGTAATGGCTTATGATAATTATTTCAGGATAAAAAAGTACTTCTTCGCTTCTGATGTGACTTGAACGTTTGTTTCTCACAGGCAAATATAGCTTTAGGTATCTCGGTAGTATCTAAACATATATTTATATAAATCAATGCATCATTATACGAAATAAAACCTGTAAATAGGGATGGCTGTTTAAATGTTTTTTTTTTTTAATAATATCAATTTTATGTTGTTTCTAGTATTTTAAAATATAAAAAGTTAACAAAATTAAAACCATCATTTTAACAAATTTAATTTTGAACCAAAGAGAGTGTATTTCTACATTCTTAGAATACAGACATTTTTAAATTTACATTTCTAAAAAAAATTTTTTATTTAGATCGGTTTGTTCCAATAGTTTGTTAGTCGTCATCATTCAAAGAATTGTTGTTCCTGATGATATTAAAACAAGTTTAAAGAAGATCAACGGAAATCTCATGGATTTATTCAGGTTACATTGGAAATTGGAATGGGTCAAATTCAAACATTTTACATCAACAGATGTGAGGAAACCTTGTGTTCGATGGATTCCAAATAAACTGACTTGAAAAATTCCAAGACAACATTCGAATGATATCTTAGATTTAATGTTATGATCCTGAAAAGAAAAGGCACAATGAGTCTTTGAAAAAGAATCTGAACCTACAAAAGCCATAGCATTGGTAAGATGATGGTTACTGATTTTTTTTCCTGAAACGGATCATGTCGCTATTGTAGCATTAGATGTCAGCACCGTACACTCCTGATCTAGCACCTTTCTTTCAGTTCTGAAAAATTAAAGATAAAATGAGTAGAATCGTTTTCTAATTCTTGGATGAACCAGTACATTATAAAAACCTGGTTTCTGAAGTATTTGAAGAAAAGTGACATCATTGCTTTAATATTTTACCGAATATGTAAAAAATTCTTCCGAAAAAATGCACTGTTAAATGATGGTAAATTCCCTCAAAAAATACACTGCCAGATGCGTGAGACATTCCCTCAGAAATATGCATTCCCACACGTCTGGGTATACATTTTTGGTCAAATTTCATATACCTATTTGAATTTTGAACAGAAATGGATTTCTGTTCATATTTTCATACATATTATATATTTATTGTAATAATTTCAAACTGAATTACTTTTTAAATGATAAGACATTTCACTGTTCACAAAATTAACTCAAATTAAGAGAATTTTACGAATCTATTCGGTGTATTGTTTGCCAACCCTCTACGGACCAGAACAATGTAGGATGGTAGGCAGTTCGAACATTTCATATCATAAATTTTTACTCGCTTCGGAGCATTCAGTGAGAGACAAAATGACACTCACATAAGACAAGCACCTCAGCGGTAAAAGATGAAGGAAATCACCTGAAAGGAACTTACTCAGAGAAAACAGAAACCACGTCCGCGTTGTTTTTTCTTTTTTTCAAAAAAGTAGTTTCCAGAAAAAATCTATTACAAATGATCAAAATTGTTTTTCTGATACCGTCATAATCACATAAAGACCCATCTCGCAAACTTTATAATAATTTTATTGCAAAAACGGCAAAAAATTACAGCCGTAAGATAAACTGTACTCGGCGAAAGTACCATACATAATTGTAATAATTTTTATTGTAATCAATAACAATATATATATTGTTTTATATATAAAACTTTTTTTATATATAAATTTTTTTCAAATTTTAAACAAAAAATTTTGTTTATTTAAATAAATACGTGCACAAAATCGATGAAAATCACTTCATAGTAGAGTTCAGATCAGAGAATTTCTGAAGATCTTATTCTCAGAGACCAAAAACCATTTTATTTCTCAACTTAATGCTACCGCAAAGCAATCCATAGTTATTGCAGAAAACATTTAATCATATTATTAAAAATTATTTTTCTTAAAAGAGAGGAACAAAGAGGAATAAATTGAGAAAAATAAAAGTACAAGAGAAATAGCATGAGTATTTCTCTTTTACTTATGTATGATAGCATAACCTTTACCGTCGAAAGACAGCATGCACTTTTTTTCTCTTTGCTCTTTTTTGACTCTAATGAACATTTGCTACATACGAGTCTATTATCTTATATGTAGTGTGCAAGAAAAGAGATTGAAAATAATAATATAACTTTTATCGGATTGTAGTGTTTGCGGCACACGTGACAATTACGCACGTGTGCAATCGGTAATACAAATAACACGTGTTTTAATGCGCATTGAGGATTAAAATCCAAATACTGATATTTACTTGCTAAAATTTCACCAAAAACTTTTTTATTCTTGGCTGCTGGTTCGCGGTTCGAAGTATTACATATCTAAAGCCTCATTTGTTCCTAGCTAATGTGCAAAGTTTTTCAACGAGTTAACCGGATGTCAGTTTCAATTTTAGTATCGTTTGATACATTATCTTGGAAATTAGTTAAGTTATTTTCATCAATATTTTTTGCAGTATCTAATGTAACGTAAACACACTAAAGAAATTAGTTAATCAATATAAAATGGATTACGTGTTGCTATAAGTATAAAACTGACACCAAATTCATATAAATGTTTCATTTTTAACATGATTATGAATTCTATATACATTTGTGTTCAACGTTCTTTTACACCTACATCATTTTACAGTTCTTCACTTTCAGCAGTGGAATGACTCGAAATCCACGGATTTAATTTTTTTCTTTGAAACTCCTCCACTTTCTGAACTGTTTTTATGCTTTTAAAGACCGTTTTTACTCGCTTATTCTTTGTCATGTATTTAGCTGTATTAGATCCTTCAATTCCGATTAATCAAACAAATAATTTTTTCATTATCTCACAATATTTATTATTTAACATGAGTTACCTGAATTATTATTATTAGTTTTTTTTGTAAGGTTTGTAAATGTTTTCTTGCTACATCTAAGGAAACGATAACTGCTATGTTCAAGACGTATCATAATGTAGTCAAAAATCTTATCATTTTTTACAGTGCATATTTAACACAATTTTAAATCTCCTACGAATTATCGATAAAACTTAATAGTTATAAATAATTAAATTATTTTTAATATTAAAAATAAAAACAACAATTAATAAGACTTCAAAAAAAGCATATCTGTTACAATATTTAAGGAGTAATTATGAAATAGTTTCATGCAAAATTATTTTGAAATTATTATTATGAAAATGTTATCTTATACTGGATATATTAAATATAATCACGTTAAACAATATATTACTTTATTACAATAAAAATAAATAGGTGAATGAATAAACAAATTAATAAATAAACGAATAAAAAATTGAAATAATAATATATAAATAGCTAAATATACTCAGAGGTAGACAGACAGCCAGGTTGATGGTTAGATAGATGGATAGTTCGATAGATAAATAAATAAATAAATGGATGAATAAATAAACAGCGTATTTAGTATTCCGCATAATATATTTCATTGCAAATTAATCATCTTCTTGAAATTTATGAATTTTACGACAAGGTACATTATGTATTCTGGTGTTTTGTTACAAGTGCATTTTATATTAAATATTATCGTAATGCTGTCGCATTTATTTGTCGATTTAATAATCAAACTTATACGTACAAGAAGTTGACATTACAGAAGAATTGATTAAAATAATATATATAATTAAAGTTATGTATCAAATATTTTGTTAAATATAAGTTATAGATATGTGTAAATATAAATATTTTATCAGAGATACAAGAGATACAATTTTGTAATAAAATATTCTATATATTTCGTCCTTATTTCAAATAAAAGCTATTATATTTATTAGAAAAAAACCTGAATTATTTACACTATGGAAATATATACTATTGAAAAATTAATATTTTGTTAAATATTGTTATGAATATTTTTTTTCTACATATTTAAAATAAATATGATTCAAAATACATATAACTTTAAGGATTAAAACATTTTACATTTTAAACAGATTTCTAAATTTGTATTCAAAACTATTATACAAACTGTTTAATTTATATCATGCTTTATCAGATGTTTTCAAATATTTTCAGGCACCTTTAACAGATTTGTATTAGTCAGATTTGTTTAAACTTTTTAAATATCCGTTTCAAAACTTTGTTTTAAATGAAAAATGTCTTAATTGTGAAGCGTACAATAGTATGCATTTTTACTTTCAAAAAAAGATATGAACATTGTTTGAAAATACTTGTAAAAGCTTTAACAATTTTTAAAGATATAATGCATAACAAAGTTTAATGTAATTATAAAACAGTTCTTTAGTTAATAAAATCAGCTTACATGCCATATGGCGCTTATATTTTAATTATTTTAATATTTCAACTTTGAACATTCATAATATTAATCGAATTATTGTAATTAATAATTATAATTATATATAATTATAATAATATAATTATAATAATAAAATCGTATAATTTAAATTAAGATTCGATTATAATAATAATAACACAGAATTTAATTTTCCATGTTCATAAATTATTCTCTCAATTATTTTCAGAAAAAGATCAAAATTATATGAATTTAGACGTGAGTTTTTCGCATATAGCAGCATTCATTTCTTTGTTACATTTGTAAAATATAAAAAAACTGAACATAAAAGTTTATATATTTTTGTTTCTTCTAATAAAACTTATGAATGCAATTATATTTCATCGTAGTTATATTTTTGATATTGGAAATTTCGTTTGAAATCGTAAATCAGTCTTTCAATTAACATTATTAACCAGTGTAATTTTATAAAATGTTCATAATTTCCGCACGGAAGAAAATAATTCATTAGAATGACTTGCACAAGCCAGTAAGATTTATTTTATGAAAGATACAAAACATAAAAACGAATGATTTGAGCAGACACAGCAAGTGGACACGTCACGTTAATTGCATGTTTGTTTATTTTACGTACTTTTATGTTTTATATCTATGACAATGTAAATCTTACTACATTTGACAAATTAAATCCGATGAATTATTTTTCCCGTGTTATGGAAATAATAAGTTTGAACAGTTTCATAAATTATAATAAGTCTAAAAATATTTTTGTTCAAAAGTTTTTAGATTTATAACAGAATTTCGCAAACATCGCCATTCCTTCTTCAGATTTCTTTAAAATTTATTTGAGCATTTACTACAATTTTTTAACCCTTTTCAGATCTTTGCGTGAAAATAAACATTTATACCCAGACTTGTGAACTTTTATGTACCTCAAGTCATACGTATTCAAGGTACGTAAAAAAATCAAAAATATTAAATTTTAAACATAAATAATTAATTTTTTTTCCATGAAATTCAATGACTTTCCATTCGAAATAGCAAAGGCATGCATATTATATAACAAAATTGTATCCCCTGCATCTTTGATAAAATATTTAATACATAACTGTAATTAATTAGTTACTTCAGTTAATTAAAATTACTTCTGTAATGCTATATTAACTTCTTGTGTCTATAAGTTTTGTTTGTGAAAACTACACGTAGTTACAGCTATATATGTAAAAAACAAGCTTCAAGATTTAATATAAAATGCATTAGTAACATAACACAAGTATACAAAATGCACTTTGTCGCAAAATTCATAAACTTCATCAAGATGATTAATTTTGCAATGAAATGTATAATGCATAATACTCAACAAGCTGCTAAGATTAAAACATCAATTCGCGAATTAGAAGAAATATATTTCATTAAAGTACTCTTAAATTTGAAATTTAAACGTCATCCCTTTACATTTTCATCTACAATTCTACTTAGTAAAACGAATATAAATTCCGGGCAGTACTCTCATCAATAACATTTATAACCTCCACGTTACCGTCCATAACACAATTTTATTATTCAGATACTAATTACTATAGCTAAAGCTTTAACATAGAAAAAACCCTGAAAATCATTCTCAATGCAACCACTCGTAGCGTAGCAAACTCGTGAAGCGCTCAAATCTTCGTAAATCATGAAATAAATTCGTCCGTGTGCCATTGGAAATGAAATTCTGCTTTGACAAAAACACGCAGGCAGATAAAGGACATTTGAATGCAACAAGCTCATTGAGGCAAAGTCCGACGCTCGGACGGAACTGCGAAAAAGGAGGCTTAAAAGCTCGCGCGTATCCCACGCCTTTTCACGTGGTACCCTCTCGCAAGGAATGAAAGTTAAGGAAAAGACCAGGGATTGTCAGTGAATCGGGCATCGGGCACATGCGTGCAGGAGCTCTACGGGGGTGGTTTGATATCCCCTTTGTCCCCCATCGCCCCTGCTCCTGGTGGCGGCGTCGACGCCGTCGCTCTGTAGGGGGGAGTCCCGACGAGCGACGCGGCAGACAAGCGCGCGCTAGGCATCGCTTCAGTCGACGTCAAGCCGTCGCGACGCGTGTGTAACTTATCTCGCATTTTATCCCCGACTGTCAAAAGTATCTCGTCATGTGCCACCTGTTCGCATGACCGATCGTAAAGCTGCAGTCAGTTGACCCCTTGGTTAACCTTCCACGGTTCATTACGTGCAGTGCTGGTGTTTGAGAAGTCTTGTGATCAGACATGAGTTCGATGTGCGCGTTAAACATATGATATCCGCGTTGACAGATGTGATGGCTAAATAACGAAGCTCGGTCTAAGTGGTCCTGCTGCGGACTTATTGACCTGAGTGGTAAGATAATGTTTATTGTGGGAATTGTATATCAATGATAAGAATTACAAGTGAAAATTACACAAATTCAAGTCCAATGGCCGTAAGTTGAGGAATGAGGTGTAAAGGGTAACAAATGAACTGTGTTAAATAACTAAATACAATACCCATCATTAGATGGAAGTTGAAATTCTGATTGGTCGCATTGAACACGACTCCTTCTTCGATCATAGGAGAATAGTTTAAAATTGGATGGTTCTAATAAACTAGCATCCTGAATGACGGCAGACAGCTGCAAAGCTGGCACCAACATTTTTGCAAATAATGATGAATAAAGTTCAAGATTTCATTTGCAAAGCAGTTTTATTAGACAGTTATATACAGTTGTTTGTTTTGAATTATTATGATGCTTCAGGTACATCAATGCCGTTTAATTGATTAACTAGAATAATAATTTAATTTCTAGATGGCATACCAGTATTGATTCGGTAAATCGAAATGATTAAATTAAACACAAAGTTACCAATGTTCATACTTAAATTTACATGATCAATCATCAGGAACAAATCCAGAAAATTATTAATATTATTTTTCAAGTGCGTGAATACATTGTGTCCATCATACATTCATTACAAGTATTCATAATAAGACACTAAATCGATATTTCGATGATTCATTAGATTCGTTAATTAACGACACACTTTTATTTACCACTGCCTTCGCAAATGTACGTGACGATCGCTTGTTTTGCAATACAACTACCCATTGAAAATAACATATTTGGAGCGCCGCCTCGTTAACCACCCCAACTAAGAACTATTTTCTTCCATCGACACTTCCAAACTCACTACTAGCCATAAATCAACCTTCTGCAACTTTTACATTCCCAATTCTAACATTTCAATTTCCATTTCCTCTCCTTTGCTATCACAGTTCACATCAAATTCTAACTTTCCAAAATCATCGATCACTGTGGCACGTTCATCAATAAAAACCCAGAACAATGATCAGTAAATTATTTTTCCGAAAGCACAATCCAATGACTAAACTGTACTTGATAACGCAAATAATACGACCGGTAATAAATGGTCAGCGAGCCGCGACTGCTAATGAATATTACAGATTACAAGCACAATAATTCGTTTGCGATTATCCGATTCAATCTGCTTTGAGCCGTAAATGAAAACAAAGCCGAGATGAAAGCGTGATTCCGATTTGGTTTATCGGATCGAATGAATCTGGAATTTGACTTCAATCTCAAGTTTTGCCACATGGCATATTGAATTAATTTTTGCAGTCTCTACACACGAAGTCGCGCTCGTGCGTATAGACGAATGTAGAGCAGTGCTTAAATGTGACGAGATCCACGCCGTGACAGGTCTGTCGCAAAGACTACGGAGCACTGACCAAGAGCAAGTGCATCCGCGTCTAATGGTGTTGACATCGATAAGACGCCGGTTGAATAATGTTGTCATTGACAGTCTTGAAAAGCCAATTCTACAAAATTTCCAGTCGTTCAGTGAGTTCATCGTTTATTTATAGACGCGATTTGGGAGGCAATAAAATTGCATGCAAATGTTCTTTCGCGATAGTAATATCCACGTCGGTCTATGAAATCGATTGTGTTGTGATGCGAAAATAAAATACCATTTGATCTCGCTTCTGTTTGTTTACAGTTAAATTTTGCGTTTCCGTAATCGTGTTTACCATTTTTTTTTCCTCTACGTTGCAGTTAAAACTGTTACGAAATACAAATTTAATGGAACGTTAAGTTATTTCGCATTTTATTGGCACGCGACGTATTGCGACAGAAGCTAATTCAGACCACTACTCAAATCGTTAAATCAGTTAAACGATTGTTTGTTTAGCTGATGCGGCTCAAGCACGTGGTACACTCGTGCGAAAAGTTCCGCAGTAATCGAACCTCGGCTGAAGTACAAGGACTAGGTATTTGACGAATCTGATAATTCGTTCACAATGCCTATTAATAATGACGAAAGATAAAATGATGCACTAATTTTAATTTTCAAAATTCAGCTTGCTATTTTGTCATGAGCAAAATCAGTTTCCAAATTCTGAGTGTGACAACGAAATCAAACACCGAGTTTCATCTCATATATCGCTGGTTTTATCATCGGTTATTGTCTTCTTTCATGAAAAATAAAAAAAAATGAATCTTTCTGATAGGGAATCATAAATTCAATATTTTTGCACTTTTTATGGATCACGTTACTATGAAAACGCACAAAATGAATTCCACTGAATAGCTGATAAATAGACTAGGAAGTTTATTTATACGCGACACGATGAAATTGTTTTTGATTTGATTTAATATTATTTACTGAATGTGCCCAAATCTCATAAGTTTGTTGTACTAAAAATAATCGTTGGCGTCACGAGTCCAAAAAATACCAAAAATGTGCGATTTGGTTAAAAGATGATTCAATTGTGATACATAGATGAATATTAACGACTGCAAAATTGTTTGTTTTCGCGCCAGTAATGTGTCGCGTCAAACTACAAAGTTGAAAAATTCTATTAATTATTTCTTGCTTGCTTCTGTGCCATTTAATAAAACTTATTTCACATTCCCCTCGTTGAAACCTGAGCTTTGGTAGATAAACAAATTTTACTTTCCCAAACGACTGTTTCATGTTCACTGATGAAATCAACATTAAAGAATCATATTTCGTGCCAATGAGAACTTCAATGAAAATATTCAAAAAGTGTAAATATTAAGAACAAAGTGCATATCACGCGTCCCTGTATTATTTAATACACGTAGCCTTCAATAACCGACAAAATTTGGTATTCTGTATGTAAAATAATGTTGTGTAATTATTATGGAAATGAAATACACTTTTGAATAACCGTTTGACAAAGTTTGTCGCCACGATGGAATCTGCCTCGATCTTTCGTATATTATTTTTGTCATAACACAACACAGACGAAACGTTGCGCGTCTCAAATGATGTGTCTTTACGAAAGGAAGTGACAAAATAGAAACAGTTTATGTAAAGTTTCAAAAGCATCAAATTCTTTGTTGAAATATATTAATTCATTAACTATTAAATATGATTGCCAAAATCGTCTGATTCAATAAATACATCACATTTTTCAATTAGCTTATATATCATAATTCGTTGAATAAATACATTTTCTAACTGCGATAAATGTTAAAAGTATTCTCACCATGATTATCTTAAAATAATGAGTGATATGAATTTTATAAAACCTAATTCATCGCTTGTAGTTTATTGCGGCGTTTTTAGCAAAATCTGCAGAATGAATTGTAGAAAATAAGAAGCTTTACAAATTTCACACAATTATTTTGAAGTATCGTAAACCGATTAATAAAAAATGTTCGACTGTAGTCTGTTGTATGTGAAAGTTACATCACAGACAAGTTGCAGTCCAGTTTGCTGGACTCGTTCGGATTTGACCAAAAACTCGCGCAAATTGTTCCTTCATAAATGCCATAAGTTCCAATTGTTTCGCGATATAAAACTGTTATGTATTAATGATGCACATTAAAATGACGAATTCGCCAAGTTTTAATACCCCTCGCGCTGTGCGTCGTTATTTTCGCTGTAACGAAAAACGAGGGAAAAAAGCATGTTTGACGGAGTTAATACGACGCCCCTTGACGTTCCAGTACATCCGTTTGTACTAAAATATGACCGCGATGAAAAATTTGTTGACTCCTCGTTATATTTAAACATTTGCATGTGATTTGCATGATGAAAACTAATTAAAGCAACACACAGGTGAGTCCCAGATTTACTTTGACTTAAATTTACCGTCAAGTCAAACCCATACCCTTTGTCAAACATTACATCATCATAATTTGTTGTTTACACTTTGCGAGATATAGTTTCAATTACATGAGTCATCGTTACAATTTTTTTTTCATTATTCATATTATTAAATGATACGCGTGTTATTGTAAGCGATTGTACGGTTCGATACAATACATCAAGTTGCTTTTTACTTAATAAAATTTTGATAAATGTCACCCATTCTTAAGGTATTATCCTTAATTATCAGTTGATAAATATTTATATTAGGTTGGGGAAAAATAAATCCATTATTTTTTCGGTAGATGGCTGTAGTGATCGATATCTCGTAAATTATCGATCAAACAATTTCAAATTTATGCTCGTTGTCAAGGTAACAGTTCGCACTAAAAGAATTCGTTTGCAGTTTT
>JABFOX010001475.1:0-12937 GCA_022817665.1 Axea sp. ZL-2020
TAGAAGAACCGAACATTGGGCGAAAGAAATTATTTTTCAAGCACACGTTTGTCCCACATGATTAAGAATTTTTGGAAAATGAATCGTAAAGCCTGGTTCTGAGTGAGACAGCAGATGGAGCTGTGTTTTGAAATAAAGGAAGCAATCAATAAAGTGGTTAAAGAGCAATGCTCAGAAGCGTGGTAATATCTTGTAAAAAGTATTGTTAATGAACATTAACGTTTAACGAATGTTTGAAAATTGTTTAAGTTTCAAACATTCGTTAAACTTTTCCCTACCTTTTCTATCGAGAGACGCGTCAGTTTTGATCCATGTGCGTTTGCTGACGTTGCGTTAAAAATAATTTTTCAAGCCTTCAAGCCTCGAATAGTCGATTTTCATGCAAAAATGAGGTTTCTGAAAACATTAATTTCGATAATAAATAGTTTTGGTGTATCAATTCTGTCGTTAAAACGTGCAAAAATCGCGTTTTACATCGAAATCCACGTTAATTTTGAGCAGAAGTACGATTTGTAAAAATGAAGCAGAAACGACTTTTCACGGCCTCAAATGTCGATTTGGTTGCAAAAATGAGATTTCTGAAAACATTAATTTCGATAATAAATAGTTTTGACAAATCTGTTAAATTGCGCAAAAAACGCTTTTTTGCCAGAAAAAAAAAAAAAAAAAAAACGTCAATTTTGATGACAAATGCATTTTCTGAATTTGCGCTAAAAACGATTTTTCAATGCCAAAAAGTCGATTTTGATGCAAACATGGGTTTTTTGCAACTTTAACAAAGTTTTGTGCAATTGTATTTGAAATATATAACATCTGATATAATTCAATGCTGACATTTTTATTTCGCATCCCCAGTCAAACTTTTACGACTTGTTCTTTATTCCGAATATTACAGTCAACTTTCGTATACTTCATTTTCTTTTCTTTGTAATATTTTCTAATGCGTTATTCAAGTATGCGTCAGTTTTAAGTTCTGTTTTCATTGTACACGAAAAGTCCTGTAATTCTCTAACTGAACTTGACTGAACTGGCGCAGAATGAATGAAGTAGTACAGCTCGGTATCAGTTTAGTCCGAACGAGCTATAAAGTTAAAGCAAACAAAAAAGTAGAATTGAAAATTGTGTGAGTTAATGCGAAGCTGTGGTGTGTTCCCGGTGGCGGTGGAATCTTCGGGCTGAATTGAATCATCGTCGACCTCGTAATCAGCCAGAGAGATAATTGACGCGCTGCTGCCACGACGAGACTACTTTGTATCACTGCCACCACCTCCACCGGGACCTTTCACTACCGTCAGAACTCCAAGTACGTGAAACATAAAACTTTCAACTATGACTCGTTTGCATCAAGACATCTCGCTATTACCACGCATCCTTTCAAACATCAAGCACAGTTATATCAGCATTGTCGTCGCACAACACAAAGCTGTTCATTCTGTCAAGATAATGAATTTTGCTCATCCGACGAAACGCCTTGACTGAACTCAAAATATTCGTCAGCTCATTTTTGTAGATTGCATCTTATTAACATTTTAGTCGTACTTTTGCTTTTAATCAGATTTAATTAAATGTTTCTTGCGAGCTCAACGTAGTGCCATTTTTTAGTCAGCTAACTTTCATCATCACCTCTTATTGTCATTCATGCCATTTTCATCACCAAAGTTTATTATTATATGTGTATAATAAAATGATATCTATAATTAATCACAAATATTGCATTTCATAATAATAATGCTGCTGATAAATATATTTTGAATTTATTAGTAATAAGCAAATTTGGTTATTTTCTTGATTTTGTATTTTGGAGCCTTTATGGGCACTGGCGTGTTAATGTCCAATCGGTAAGAGTAGGCTCCTATGAATTTCACAGTGTTGCCTCTAAACTCGGACAAAATTTCTCAGTGATTCCCTGATTGTATTCTTTTTACGTCAAAAAATATTTATACTGTTATAAAAAAAAATGAAATTACCTTTCCTTAAAGTGTAAGGAACTTTATTTCATACATACGATACTGCGCGCAACAAAGACCAAACCTCATTCCTCTGTTCTTTCCCTCTCTCTCACCGAGATTTCATAACTTTAGCAATGCAATGCACAGCCCATATCTATACGTTGATGGCTGCGACGCGTCTTATGCATAGAGTATTCGGTTATGTATCTAGAGCGTACACTTGATGTACAACTTAAGGCTGGTTTACAATGATTTTGCGTTAGACGTTGAAAACTATTAAACCCTAACAATCCGAAATTGCAATGAAGCAATAAGTCATGAAATCAACTTTACGTACAGAAATAAAATTACGTACATGTATTTCCAAAAACAATGAATAAATAATTAACAAAGATATCACCGAATGAATTACATTTTAATATTGTGTACAAAATATCTTCTACATGAAACGAATATAACCATAACGCTTAGGCATAGAGGAATCGGTTTCGTACCTAAAGCGTGCACTTGATGTGCAGCTTAAAGTAATGTATCAAGGATGTAGTGACGGAGTTAGTGTCTTTTTAAATATATATGATATTATATATTACATAGTAATTAATTGACCAGAGCGGAATTCTACAAATATGGAAGAGTTTACTCAGTTTAAAAATTTCAACTTTTTACCAAATATCTGGATGTATTTCGAAAACTACGATTCTTTCTCGTCTGTTCATTCAGAGACTGTAGTTTTCAAACTACATTCGCATATTTGAAAAAAAGTTTAGTCTTGTATATTAAATAAATTCTTCTATACTTATAGAATTTCGCTCTGGTCAGTTCATGACAATATCATGCGTAATATCATTTATATTCAAAAAGACTTTAACTCCGTGAAAACATCCGCGATACATGACCTTAAGGCTGACTTAAAATAATCGTGCTTTCGACATTGAAAACACGATTAAACCCAGACTACCCGAAAGATTAGGATTAGTAATTAATAAAGAAACATTGATATTGATTAATTGAACATCAGAAGTTTATGTATTGTCTGTTTTAGTCTGAAACAGTATCGATGAAGAAAAATAACAAATTGATGTATAATTTGTTCGCAGAGTGCGACCAGAGATTCATAAGCATACCAGATGGGCCTCAGAACGGAACTTTTCACGCGCCAAACTTGATAAATCCCGATGGTGAGTCCCGGCAGTGTGTCTACACGTTCCTCGCAGGACCGCAACAGCGAGTCGAGCTCGTCTTTACCGAGTTTGGTCTACGAGGCACTCCGCCTGAGTGAGTTTTGCGTCCATTAAACAGCATGACACGTAACTATATCCAGGGGAATGAACACATAGTTTTTCAAAGGCAAACGAAAGTTGGCCTTTCAATTTAAACAGTTCGTACGTTACTGTGAGTGTCGCTCAAAAAGTGACCATTTTGATTATAATGACCGATTACGTTGCAGGACTCAGGATCAATCACGTCTATTCATTTCCTATTGCGAAGCTTAATTAATTGATTTTAATCGTGTATCGTATAGACATAATGACATGCATTTTCATTCAGATCATTATATTACTCGATTCGAGTTATCGGGTAATGCTGAGATCATCAAGGAGCTTGAGAAGGTCAAGTCATGCTGGTCGATGTTTTTAAAATTATTCGCTGTAAACGGAAATATTGTTTTCATTTAATGTTTCTGCGCTTCACAGATTTGCACTTGTTCATTTTTTGCGTCAATGGTGACGTTTATTTTTACGTCCATGTCAGCGTTCAGAAGAAAGACAAACTAGAATGTTACTACAAAAGTTCTGACGTAATTCAGTTAAGACTATGTATCATGGATGCTTCCACGGAGTTAGTGTCTTCTTTGATACAAACAATACTACATATTATATTGTCATAAACTGATAACAACCAAATTCTCTAAGTATGGGAGAGTTTATTTAATCCAAACATTTAAACTTTTTATTACATGTGCGGATACATTTCGAAAAATATGATTTTTTTGTCGTCTGCTCACACAGAAGATCTATTTTTCGAAATATATCCACACATGAAATAAAATGTGGAAATGTTTGAATTAAATAAATTTTCCCATACTTAAAGAATTCAACTGTTATCAGTTTATGGCGATATAATATTTGGTATCATTTGTATTTAAGAAGACACTAACTCCGTGGAAGCATCCGTAACATATAGCCTTAAAGCCAATGAAATTTCAGCTGAGGAATTAATATAATCATTTAAATTTCTAGCTGTGACACGTTTTCTAGAATACATATATGTTTATGTTTATCTTTATTCTTATTGTTTCATTTGTTTTTAATTAATTATACATATATTCGCAATAAAGTTACAATTTAGATATTTATAGAAATTCTTTATTTCCAAGTATATTTAACGATCATTTGGTACTCAGTTGCCAACTTTTTCAAAAAATATAAGTCTTTGAATAATTGGTCAGTTTGTACCATCATCCCACAATTAGGAGTTGAGTATTAATTTCTCACAAGAGGGTTGGTTCGTTATTGTTATATTTCAATTTTAGAAGTCACCACCATCTAGATGTTTAGGATAACAGTCGATTTAATCAGTAAGACTTAGAGACCTGGATGTCGACGACTTCTGAATTTTATATATACCAATAACGAACCAACTCTCTTGTGAGAAGGCAATGTTCAACCCTCAAATACGTATATAGGTAAATCTTATAATTATAATTTTTTTTTTTTAAATTATAATAATCAAAATAACTGAGTTGTAATAAATATTTTTTTTCATTATTAAAATGTACAATATTGTTACAACGACGACCTTTTTCGACCTTTGTGCTGATTTGAAATTTAAGTAATTTTATCGAGGAAAAACTTACCAAATAATGTGGCGAAAATGAAATTAAAATCAAAAATAAAATGTATGTTAATCAAAGATTGAAAAGAGATTATTGCATTCCAAAGAAGTGCCAGTAAAATTTAAAACGTTAAAATTAAAATTATTTAATGAAATGAAAATTATGGGTTCATTATGAAAGTTAAAAAAAAAACTAGCAGAAAATTACTACAGTTTGATAAGAATTATTCTGAATAGTTAAATTAATGTAAGGAAAATTCAGTAAGGCGGACTGTTGTTATCCGAAGAACGAAAAGTAAATTGTGATTATTTTCTTCAGCAAAGTTATTTTGCGCGGAATTGTTGCGATTCTTCTGTTCTCTATAAAGTTCCGCACCGTTGGAATTCAATTTAAACAATTCGCTGTCTGAAAGATTTCCGCTTAAAATGTTTTCAACGTGTAAATAATGCAAATTTGACTGAAGTTATTTTGTATTTCATATTTTCCCGCCAAAAAATTCATCCTTTTTATTTAGAGTTTTCTGGCATGATCGTATCACTTAACGTTATTAATAATATTGGTACTGATTTGTGAAGCGTATATAACATTTTTGGTCATTACTAAACACGTTGACGACATGTCAGTCATCGGTGACTGACAATGATCGTACCGTGAGCCAGCGTCAGTCACTAGTGACTGACGCGTTGTAACATTTTTATGGAATTTTATTCCAAGGGCCAAACGGAAAGACAGACAAAACAGGCTTGACGGTTAACGTGTTAAGCAGTAAAATTTATATCAACAAAAAATATATTCGTGTCGCGTTAAAATGACTTGACCTTCTTAAAAAAGAAGAAATGATAAAATGCAAATTTGCCTACAAGCGTGTGATGTTTCATGCTTTCGAAAGAAATTATTAAACAAATTCGATTACTTTTATTTAATTGCATTCCAAATAAAACAAGATAATTAGAAAATTGTTTGCAATTTGGACGTTGAAAAATGACGTGAACATTAATCACAAAATCACAGCAATAAAAAAAAACAATCAGGTATGTTTTGCATTAAGAAAATGGAGCGTGATTCACAGTTGGTGGGAATTCTTTCTTTCGTAATGGCGTCTGTTCCGTTAAGCACTCAGCGCGCATGCGCACAATGGCAGCTGTAGCGCTGCAGCGGCCGAATTTCCAAATTCTTAAAGGCCGGTTCTTAAAACTCGATTCGTGTTATAAAAGGACGATTGAAGTTTTTTTTTTTTTCATATTCGTCTTTCGCGTATTTTGCCTGAATTTTGTATATTAGTCTGTACATTTTAAGTTCAAATGTTTGTACTCAGAGACAAAAATTAATGGAAATTTGATGTTATAAAATATCATTGAAAAAGTTGCAAACAATTTTTAATCATTGAAACTCATTAAATTGAATTGTGGTTAAAAATAAATAAGGTATGGAAAAATTTAAATATTTAATAAATGAACAAAATAAACACAAAAAATATCTGGAGAAATTCAGACCTGCGCAGAACTGATTGGCTATCGAAAACATTTTGTCAGCGTTCTTTGCCATTGACTATATATATATAAGATAATAATACTTTAGTTACATTTACAACACTTTTACACATAGTAAGCGTAAGTACACTATATATATACTAATATAATACTCATATTTTGAACACATAAAAATATGGTTTTTTTTAAAAACAAAAAAACTGAATAAGTAACAATGCGTTACTATAACCTCTAAATTACACTTTTGTGTATGGTGTGTAACTGTGATATAAATGCAAAACTGAGAATATGATTTTTTGAAAATACAAAAAAATGAGAAAATAACATTGAGTTACTATAACCTCTAAATCACATATTTGTACACGATATTTTTTATCTAAAAACAAAACTAGACGTATAATTTGTTGAAAATACAAGACAGTGAGAACGTCGCAGTGAGTTACTATAACCTCGAAATTAAATATTTGTGTAGGTATTTATTTAAATTACAAAATAAAATATTTTTTGAAAAAACGACTAACTGACACATAGTTACTATAACCTTTGAATTGCATATTTCTTTAACCCATACCACACATATCAGGAATCCTATTAATATCTATTATAAGTTTCAAACATCATTTTCGCGAACAAAACTTTTTTTACTTATTAATTTAACTTTGATCATTGTGTTTATGATATTAGATGAGAACAACGGTAGAAATTATGCTGAATTTGTATTTGAGTCATTTGATTTTGAAAGCATGCCACTCACATCAATGTACACACTTACACACAAGCATACACGCTTACGGGCACACACGCGCGCGCATAAAAGCATTCATTCACAAACACATACGCGTGTACACGCATAAATATACACATGTGCATAAAGACATACACACACACACACATACGCACACACACAAACATACACACGCACACACAATGAGCTTATTTAAATATTCATTACAATATAATTGACATTCATGTTCAAAGAATGACGGACCTTATTCTCGAACCAGTTTTGTACCAGTTCTTAGTAAGTGTCGACAAACGTGTAACACAAGGCAACATAATTCAGGTAACATGTTTTCGATGCATCTTCAGTTCATTGTCGCGCCATTAAGTCGACGTTAGAACGTACGTTACAATTCCCTTAAGAGTTCCCCTAGTTGTTCCCCTAGGAACACGGTCGTGTCTGTTTAATGAATTCTTTTATCAGATCAGTCAAGCATAACACGCTTTAAGAATGTTTTCACACAAAGTTCAAAACACGTTTCGTTGGTGTTAAGAATTTCACACGCTTGTAGACCCTCGACTTACTTCACTCATAACAGTTGATTAACATTCATTGATTAGCGCAGTTTGAAGTAAGAGATAAATTTTAGATCTGTATTGTTGTGTGTTTTTTGGACTAAATTTTGACATGTATTTGTTTAATGAAATTAGACTGTGAAGTTGATATTGGAGCAACGGTGTTTTGAGCGCGGGGAGACGACGAATCGAGCCTACGGTTGTTGATTGAGTTGAATTCAAAAGTACTTATAGTGTTTACATATTGTTGACAGAGTAAAACAATTGAAATATTTTGACGTAGTAAGAATCAAATGCGTGATATGATACCGCTTGCGCTTGCAATGATGATGATTGTAAACGTTTACTTAAACGCCTGAAGCATTATGCGATCGTGACGATTGTTTATGTTCATACAAATACGTGTGTGTTTTGCGTTTGCTGCTTGGGGTGTTGCAGTGGAGCTGCTGTTGGAGAATTACCCGCGTGAGTATCTTAAAGTGCTCTCTCCCGTTTCCGTAATTCACATTTATGAGTTTGTAACATGTACGATTGCGCGGAGAAAAATAGACTTTCGACTTCACGAGAGTAAGAGCGTCGCGAAATGAAAGATAAGGAAGAATGTAAAACGGGCGTTCGTTTGATACCGCGGACGGATGCGAAAGAGTGGCTCCGAGTGGATTACACGTTGAAACCATGTTGGATGATATGCGACGTGCCAATGTCACGTTGGAGGAGCATCATTGTTTTACGTTGATTTCACGTTGAAAGCACGTGAGGTGATACATTTCAGGCAAATTCTGTGTTGAATTTTGCTTGGAAGATAATTATTATTCTTATGGGCTTCGCGTTGAAACCATGTAGATTTCACGTTGAATTTACGTAGATTTCACGTGGAACTCACATTGGACAATACATGTGAGGCAAATGTCGTGTTGAATCTTCGTTCGAAGATAATTATTATTCATATAGGTTTCACGTCGAAACCACGTAGATTTCACGTTCAATCCACGTGTATTTCACGTTAAAACTATGTTGGATAATATTTTCTATGCTGATTTCACATTGAATCTTCATTCGAAGATAATTATTATCCATATAGATGTCACGTCAACGTCAAACTAGGTAGATTTGACGTTGAAACTACGTGAAATAATTTATTTCAGGAAAGCTTTATGTTGAATCTTTATTAGAAGATCATTATTATTCATATAAGTTCCACGTTGAAACTACGTAGATTTTACGTTGAATCCACGAAAAGTACATGTTGAAACCACGTTAGATAATATATTTTTCAGACAAATTTCATGTGGAGTCTTCATTAGAAGATATTATTATCCATGTAGGCTTCACGTTGAAACCACGTACATTTCACGTCTAAACCATGTTGGATAATGTATTCCATGCAAATTTTATGTTGAACGTTCTCTGGAAGATGGTAATTATTCGCACAGATTACACGTTGAAACCAGGTAGATTTCACGTTGAAACCACGCTGATTACAAATTTCATATTGAATCTTCGTTCGGAATCATTATCTACGTAGATTTCACGTGGAATCCACGAACCGGGGACATTCTTCGCGTGGAATTGAGCTCGAACGGTGTTGCCAGAGTCGATCTGACGTTGGAGCCACGTTGGACCGTACCAACGGTACACGTGCAAATCGCTAAATAAAACGATCGGAAAACAAGTCATCGGACTGCAATGACGCTTTTACGAAAAGCAATATTTCTCTCCGTGCACGAACAGCACAGTTCTTTGATTTTCAGTCGCTCTTCTTTTGCTCGGCCCTTTGACACGACACATTTTTCTTTTACCGCAATTAAACATGGAGCAAGATTTCTATGTCAGACCGGTCGAGTTCCGAATAACGTCGAAGCAAAAACGAGAAACGATGCAAACCGCGCGTAGTCAATGACACCGGTTGTCGAACTAAACGCCGATGAAACGCGCCGCGTTCTTTCTTTCCAATGGCATGACGTTTCGGTAAAGTGGATATTAAGTTTTTGTCTCTATCTGTTACATTTACATAGTCGTTCTTGTTACATATATCGTCATTGATGAAATGCAAGCATGTTAGTGATGCGTAATGAACTTAGTGATTCGAAAGTAATCGTGTATGAAAATAGATTATTGTTAGGTATCGATAAATAGTGACTTTTTTTTTTTTTATCTCGACATCTGTGTTACGGTGCTGGCCCTGTATTAGACGTAGACACGCCAATTTTGTTTTTGTTTTTGTTTTTCCTTGTTTCTTCTTTGTTTCCTTTTTCTTTTTCTTTCCACTTGCACACGGCACGCGTTAAGAATTGAGCGACCGTGGTGCCGAAGCTTTTTGCACGTTTGTGTGCAGCAGCGGCGCCGAGAAGCGCCACACTGTTGGATCACTCTCATAATGACTTCATTTGTGTCGCCGCAATTAGATTCATTTTCATTTCAATTCCAGTCACTCGAGCAGGTAATACCGACGTTATCAATTCTCAATTTCAGCTCTTTCAAATTCCCCTCATTCCAATTTACGTGTATATGGTCAACCAGTTGAATTAATACGTTAAAAGTGCAAGATCGATGTGCGAACTGCAGCAGCAAAGTCAAAGCAAACGATGGCAAAGACGTGTTGCGTTTGAGCCAGCACTGTATTATGCGTAACCAATGAAATTTGATCATGTACATTGGATTCACAATCGAACCACCAAAATCCACGAACTCTAATTGGGTATGCACTTTTTGTTTCGTTTTTTTTTTATCTCTTTCTTTCGTCGCACAGTCACATCTCGCTTGCCGCGGACGACGAATCGTTTGACCGTACTTTTCTCATCACCCTCCTTATTTGTCCGATAAACGACGCCGTGTTGCCGTGTTGAAAACAGCTAGACGAAGATTGTACCGATGTGCGTTAATTTATTGGTTGTGACGCGGAGCTCGGTGGCTGGGATGAATTGTAATCGAATTGTATTTTACAGCTGTGTTCACGAATATATGGATTTATATACGGAGATACGTTCAGAAAATACGACGAAGCTGATAGAAACACCATTCGGAGGTCGTTATTGTGGTCCAATTCCGCCTCGCAGACGAGTTTCCTTGTATCAGGGAATCGCTCTTAGTTTCTACACCGACAAAAATATCACCTTGCCAAACCTTTTCAGCGGTCGTTATAGTTTCATAAATGGCTGTAAGTATCAACATTGGTGTACATTTGCTTGTTTGTTGTTATGCGAAGGTCGAAAGGATCGAACTGAATTGCAGTCGTGCTTAGTTTTGTTAGCTTTTTTTCATTTCATTCTTCAAGAGGAAGAAGTTGATTGGTTTATTCGAGGAGGTGCTGTGCCTGCTGCATTCTTACAATTGCACTGCAAAAACAGGCGTCGTGCCTCTTGGAACATGGGAATACCAAAAAATAAAGCACGTTGTTGCGGTTGTAATATTCTTACAACGCAGGAGTTTGCATGATGAATTACGATATTGGAGTGAGTGAAAGTATTGAAACACCTCGTATTGGGTAGAAGAGATTCGTTTAAAAAACTTTTGAATGATTACATAAATCAGGTGGTCGCAACGCATTGCAAACATTGTACAATTATTGTGCAAACTCATGATTATTGGTGCACCCATGTTCCAATTCTTTGGGAACACTGTTCAAAATGATGGAAAAATTAACGTACCATAAAAATCTGTTGTAACTGTACCAATGCTTTTACTGTGTGTAAATGTATACAAAACACAATATATAAACGAACAAAAACACATTTGTTTCAGCTGAATACGAAATTGGAACGCCTGCGCCAAATTTGCCGTGTTCCTTCGTAGTAAACGTGGACGTGAAACGTTCCGGTAATATTTTATCTCCTACTTATCCGGGCATTTATCCTAAAGATCTTCAGTGCAGTTACCAATTTGTCGGTAATCCCGGTCAACGAGTGCGATTAGAATTTCGGGATTTTGACCTATTCTTCGGTGGTATTCAGTGAGTACTTTTAATCTTTCGACCAATCAAATTTATGGCCGATGCGCTCCACATTGATAGAACGTTTTACAGTTCGTCTGATCCGAACACAAATAATGAAACGTCTGTAATTATTTCCAGCTGTCCATTCGATTACGTTAAGGTTTACGATGGACTCGATAACACTTCCGCAGTCATCGGTACTTACTGTGGACAGCAGCGTAATTTAGTACTGTACTCTTCCGAGTCAAATCTGTTTGTATCGTTTATAACTCTTCGACGAACTGCAAACACGCAAAATCGTGGATTTAAAGGTATTTTTGAATTTTCGGAGAGCTTTGTTAAACTAGGTGAGTTGACAAAATTTATGTATATTCAGTGCATAAGTAGTATTTGTTTTTATTTATTGAGGAATAATGTTCCGCGAATCACCTTTGAATTCATCAGTATAACTTAGGTGAATTGTTACCCACATCCAGATGTTGGTAGCTTCTAGATTTTAAATGTAACAATGATGAACCAAGACGATTGTGAGAAGGTCATGTTCAACTCCCAATTGTGGGATGTTGGTATATAGAGATGTTGTATTGAAAGGTTTATCAACATTCCATAACTGGGAGTAGGATATTATCTTCTCACAAGATAGTTGGTTCATTAATGTTATATTTAAAATCCATGAGCCACGAACATCTGGATGTCCAGGGCAGCAAATGCAGTTACTTAATATAAACTGTGTTCTACTTATTTTTGTTTATCAGAAATAAGTTTAAAATCTGTAAAGTTCATACGTATTGCTTGCACAACGCACATACGAGATATTGATCGTTCCAAATTGATTTTGAACTTTGATATTACAGATTTTATAAAAACTTACGGTGGAGAGCATATGCGAGGAACCGAATGCGATCAAAAAATTTTAAGTAAAAAGGAGTCTTCCGGATTCGTTGTCAGTCCAAATTATCCTTATCCGTATATACCTAAAGTAGTATGTCGTTATTTTATCTATGGAATGCAAGACTCACAGCATCTGGAGCGAGTGCGATTAGAATTTTCATCGTTCACTATATCTACGAAAGACGAACCACCGAAAGGAGAGTGAGTGTTTCACTTAGCGCATTCATTAATCTATATTAAGAATTCAGTACAACAGCAAAGAGTACAAGCTGTGTTTGAAAGGAGACCGAAATTTTGAAAAAGCGCGCCAACCGACAGGGAGCGCGTCGCGGCTACTGAGCGCACCTAGCGGCGGGTTTCAATAATAAACTACCATTTGCATTACACGTAAAAGATAACGTTTCTAAACCATGATGAAAATTCAGGAAACCAGACAGTGCGTTCCAGGAAGAATTCCAAACGTGAAGGAAACGTTGGTAATGGTGCATCACTTGTAGAGGGCACCACTGTGAAAGGAGCAGCGCCCAAAATGTTGTACAACGAG
>JABFOX010001476.1:0-12936 GCA_022817665.1 Axea sp. ZL-2020
AAATAATGTTTAATGTACAAAAATTATGGTAAAAAAAAAGTAGGGCTTGAAGAGTAATAACTTGTTTTATGTTTGTTTTTTTAGAAATTCTTTATTTTTTTTGTGTTTAGTTATTTCTCGAACCTTACTTATTTTTATTTTGTTTTGGCCATAAATTATTAATAAAAAAAAATTTTTGAAAAATGATGATAAAAGGTTTTTTTAAACAATATATAATCTAAGAAAAAAAAAAAAAAAAAAACAAATGGTTTCATTATGTTATAAGTCTTTAACTTAAATTAAAATTAATAATTTTAAATATTAATTTAATATAGATAATTAGTGATTTGTAAAATTCAAAATGATACAATTTATGTAACCCACCTCACTCCAATTATACATTAAGATTGCAAAATACGGCTTAAATGTTTTTAAATTTCTCATTAATTTTCGCTATTTCGTATTGATAGTTTCCTCAAAGCTCGCATTATAAATAATTAAAAGCAAGGAACATATTCTTTGTAAGAAAAACCAATGCAAGGGTATTTGGAATATAAAAACACATGACAAAACATAAAACTGCATTTCAAATAAAATCCTCAGAAATATTGACTAATTGTGATGAGCTCTTTTGTTATGCCTTCAATGATATAATAATTTGCACTTGTGCAACAAATTTAAATTGCCATGCTAACCTTTGAACAACTTAGCATCAGTGTTAAATTGGTACCCGTAATTTTACGACGGTACATTACACCTTATGTGGGAAAACCAATAAAGTAAAATGTAGCATTAAATGCAGCCAACGCTACAGGGTTAAACATGCAAATATTATTTTAACTACCGGTTCGCGTAACATTACATCATTCATATTTACCACAAAGGTGCTCTAAACAATGGTTTTCATAGATATTTAAAAGACAATTTTCATATACGAAAACCTGTAGGTATATAAATTTATACAGAACTTTTGGAATAAATATAAATCGAAACTTCAATACGTCTGACGGGAACAAATATTTATCTATTGAATAATGCATTTATAAAATACATAATTACAGTAATTAAAAGAACAAAATACTAAAAAAATTTTAAGTTTTCTAAAACACGTGGAATATTTTTAAATAAAAAAAATGTTTAGCATATATTGGTTTTACTTTCTAACCATGTGTATTTCATATTTTTTAGGTTTTACAAAAATTATTAAATTATTTGAATAAGTAATACTTATTTTACATTTTTTTTGTATTTTCAGTTATTTTTATAATTATATTTATATTGTTTACAATTTAATATTGTATATTTATATTTTCAATATGTGACATCGGTAAAAAAGCTAAACTATACAAATATGTAAAGCAACATTTTACAGTAATAGAATTATTATTTTTTATTGAAAATAATAATAACAATAATACTGAACAAAAGATATTAAAATATAGAATAAATATATCGCACGTTTAGTTGCAATTTATATAATTGCAAAAAAACTATAATTTTGATTCAAAATTGAAAATCACTAATGAGTTTTTTTTTGTTTTTGATTTTCGAACAAATATTATTATTCGTCAAAATTAATAATAATCCACTCCTCACTTATAATTCTGTTCTTAAATTTAAATGTAGTAATTTCAAATAATTCATTTTTTCTATAACAATATTCCATTCCACATGAATTATTTAGATAGCAAACTAATTTGAATCATGTTATTTTGGACATTAAAATAGCCATTTAGATTTAATTGATTTAATGTTAAAAAGACCTGTTGAATACTAATGTCAAAAAACAAATTAATAGGAAATATGCATTAACGTTGATATAACGATACTTTTTGGTTCATTCGGAATTTAATCAGTTTAACGTGAATAAAGACCGATATTCAAATTTTATCAGAATATTTTTTTTATTATAATATTTAATCTAATGTAGTATTCCTTACAACAAAAACTTATTTGGCAATACCTAATAGAACTGATAAAAATTAAGATGCATCTCTTAACATTTCTAGTGATTTTTATTTACTAGGAGTTGAATTAATACATATCATCAATGTTAAATTAAAATTGATTTAATAGTTGAGTTTTTAAGTTGATATGGAATGCAGTGCTAGAGTTAGAAATTGCATAACCGTATTTAATAGGATTTTCATTCATTTGTACATTCTGAACAATTTGTTTAGACTCATTCTAATTTCCACTGATTAACCGAATTTCGACTTTTTTCATAAATAACTTAAAGAATAAAAAATTAAATAATTGAAGTTATAATGCAAGCTACAGAAGCCCCTTAAAAGAAGTTTAAAAGAAAGTGATCCGGGTAGTAGATTTATATTCTTTTTAATACATTTATGAAATTGAATGTATAAAAAAAATTGGCTTTAATGAAAATTTAATTGAAAAAATTTAAGATAATGAGAAAATTATTTAAAATAAAATAAAGTCTGAAGACATTAATGTAAATATTTAAACTACTGAAAAATTTAATAACATTGATGCTACGCTAGTTCTGATTTGAACCATAAAAAATATTTCAAAGTCGTTTTTACGACTTTTACGGATTTTAAAAAATAGCCTTAACTAAATTAACTGATTTAAGCAATACGAACGAATAGAATATATGATTTTTTATGCACCTTTACTATTGATAGAAAATTAAATTTAATATAATTCAATGGAGAAAATGTACAACTTGCTTTCGAGATAAAAAAAACGAGTGAGAATTTCGTGGCAAAGTAACAAAAAAAATATATGTAATAGAAAGTGTAACAAAAGGTACAATTAATTTATTTCAAAAGTAAAAAAAAAAGAAATTTTGCATTCATTAAATGACCAAATATTTTGCATAACAACGTAAACTAGGTAAACCATAATTCCGTTACAATAACAGTTTCTCATCCTTCAAAGAGAACAAGCGAGAAAAAACTTACATACAAGTTTATACATTCTGAATTTCTTCAAATTTAAGATAATGAAATAATTTAATTAGTAGTATTACTATGGTACAGAGTAATTATTTATAGATATCATTTTTTGTTTAGAAAAAATTAATATTTTATCAACAATTCTTGTCGAGTTCAAAACGGTAAGAACAAATCAATTTCATTATTACTTGCATTATTTATTGCAATTTTAGTTTAAAAAAAAAAAAACAAGAATGTGAATCTGCAATAAATTTATTACTTTTTATAAAAAAACAAAAAATTTGACATTAATAAAATTAAATATCATAAAAATATATCTTTTTATTCTTTAAATATGATTAATCCAGTTTTTGAATGCAAAGAACTTTAAGTGGTACATATTTTGTAAATGTAAATTATTAAAATAATATCAAAGCTGTAATTATAGATATATATTATATATATTAATATGTTTAATTGATTACAGTTTTCACATTATTATATTACGTAACGTAAATTATAATATTGCAAAAAGTAAAAGTTGCAGATCTTTAACACAAATTTTTAGAGGTAAATAGATTTGATATTAAAATTACAAGATATGAAGAAAAAAAATTAAAGTGATAAAATATTGATTGAATTCATCACATTTCAACAATGAGGCGTCGAAATATAGTAGTTATTATAAAATGCTATTATTACAAAGTCATATTAAATTATTATGTGTACAAAAGTCATGGAAATCAATTAAGTGATTTAACGTAACAAATTATAAATATTTACACTAGGATTACAATTACAATGGAAAATTTACAAATAAAAATGTCAGCATTAGATTACAATTAACAAAAAATAATAGTTCAAAAATTTAATATTATAAATATTAAAAATCAGAATAAACTTATTAGAACGGATAAGTAATTATCAATCAAACAAACATAAAAATATTTTAAAAATTATGTAAGTATATATTCGAATTAATAATGATAATAATAATATAATAATGATAATATTTAAGTATAAAACTGCATAAATTAAAATAATAATTTTTAAAAATGCATACAGTTTTTCTTGCGCTGTATAGCAATATAATATGCGGTAAACATTTTAAATTTAATTTAATTTTTGATTTCATACTTTATCGGGCAACAAAAACAATTTTGTTTCAAAATTGTACGCATATTTTTGTCTGATGTTAGTCGTCTGATCTGAAATTTAATATTATACTTCTGCAAAGTTTATGGAACGTTCTCATGTTCGTTCTTTAACCCAATATAAAATAACATTATATTCGAAAATTTTATTTCATTTACATCTGTGACGACATTCTTTACCTCACGTTGATATTAATATTTCAATGAAAAATTAAGTTTTGAAACAAATTGTTTCTACGGGTAATATAAATATTAATATGAATATTTATAGTATACATACACTGCGTGTATGTGTTTTATTTTTTATAAATTCAGTTTTTTATCATATACTAAATATTAAAACGTATTCTTAAGAGAATATTGATAATAAAACATAGTTAAAGTATCAAAAATGTTAATTTTTTTTACACAATAATTTCCGCTGCAGACGTAACACATTTTTATTCAACGCGATTCAAATGTATCACGTAAATATGCGTATACCTGTGGCAAACATATGAATTCTTGTAAATTTGTTATGCATACTGTGCTGTTTTGGTTAAACATATATATTCTGTGCAAAAAATTTTGTTCAATGTAAATAACTTAATTTTAAAATTCAAATATTGTACAATATTTTTATGAAGTAATAATTTTACGTAATTTCAGTTTTTAACGATACGATATAAAGTTTTCCAAATATTATTTAAATTATAAACCTGAACGAATATTTACAAAATAGATATTAATAATTAAAAAATATTTAAAAAGCATTCACAACATAAAGCATGGAAAAATAAATATACGAAGTGAAATATTAAAGTAAGAAATGGGAAATCTGAAAAAAAAAATAATTATGTTTAAACGATGGCCACCATGACATTAGTTGCACTAATTCTTTACAGAGAATAAAATTCTTTTACGCGTCGTTATTAATTACAACTTTTTGTAAACGAATTAAACGCTTATAAAAAGCTTAAAAATTAATGTGGACTTTTGAAGTTCATCGTTAAAGGACTTGCAATTCTTCTTGTCCCTTTTATCCATTTTCATTCTTAAAAATTACACAGCAATGTAAAAGTACCAGTGTGTAAAATCTAACACTTGAGGATGTTACACTTACCAAATGGATAAGAACAAAGTGCCTGAACTCCTTAAGAACATTCACATTAGTTTAATTTAAATGTGACAATCTGTAATTAATTGAAATGAAAAAAATCGCGAAATTTCAATATTCAATCGAAAAGCAAAATTCATTTCAGTTCACGTTCATTTTCTAAAATGATCTAGAAGTTTCTCAGTGTAATAATCTCAGTATAATCTCAAATATGTACAGAAGTTTATCAGTATTTCGAAGCGATCATTTTGCAGCAATGAAATTTAAAAATAATAAACAATCAGAGTTAGTCCGGTGTCTTAACAGTGACAGACAACGGAAAGAAAGCAAATTAGTATCGTTATTTTGACCATGGAAGAACAAATTGGCTTCATCCGCTCGGGAAGATGTTCGAAAGGAGTGCTGCGTAATCGAAAGCTCGTATTTCTCCGAATAGAAATTTCGGTGCACAAGACGACGAAAAGAGATCCGTAGCGTGATTCACGTGCCACCAAAAGATTAATCTCACAGCGGCACATAAAACATCCGCATTCCGTATCACCGCTGCCAACATAAAAAGTTTCATAGACGACGTAAAACGTTTATTGATATGTCTTCATTTCAATTAATGCCATCGTTGCCTTTGATAAAATTTGACTTTTATTAAAACTGGTAGGAAAAAGTCGATGTGAATGGCATTTGTATTTAAAATAAGGATTTGATTTGAATATCATTAAAATAACATGCATTGACAATGGTAAATGCAAAAGTTACTATTATAAAATAACTTTATAAAACAAAGCTGCACCATAACATTAATTTTGTTTAATGTCATCAAATATATTCTAAATAATATTGATAATTAATTCGAAAACTATGTTAATGAAATTCATATTAATGCTTATTCAATTTTCCCTATTCGTAAGCGAACGCGTTGTAAAAAGCGAAAAAAGATTAAAGACCCTTTTTCATACATTCTCTTATTATTTAAAATTTACGAATGGCTGCAAAAGTCTGTAAAGTTCCAGTTTTTATACATTTTCAGACTTTTGCAAACTTAGTAGACAACTAAGTAAACTTTTCTAATCCATTTTGCAAACTTTTGCATATTTTCCTACAGGCTTATTTCTCAAAAGGAAACAATAATAAAAATAGTCAATTTAGTTATAATTTCATAAGGAAAAAGTTTGAATCATAGCAAAATTTCATGTACATATATAAAGTGATGTTATAACACAATTTTCAAATGAAATATATTTTAATTTTAAGTTTAAGCAAACATATTTTTGTTCATAATAAAAATGGTTTTTATTTATAACCATTTTTTTGTATTTGTTTATAATACAAAATTTTTATTATATGAAACCGCATGTTTTAATGCTTTCAGGTTTATGTGAATTCCACTATAAATGTTAACGCCTTAAACAGTTAGTTTTCAACTGTTTGAAACATTTAAAATTATCACTAATGGTTATTAAACAGATAATCGGAAAAGGTCATAATGTCTCGTATAAAAATGGACAAAGAAATTTTTATAAAATTAGGAACATAGATAACTTGCTTGGAAGAGAAAAATAAGACAGTATAGATTAAAAGGCAATTGATATAAATATAATTAGAAATTATTTTTAAGAAAAAAAAACTAACAAATACAAAATAGGCCTGAAAACAAAATTATTATAATTTCCTTTTATGACAATTTTTCATTTATTTGAATATTTATCACAATTTTTGCAGACTAACTTCTTTAATTTAGTATATTTTGGAAACTTTATATTATTTAAAATAATGTATGTTTATATTTTTTATCCTGTGTATTCAAGTTGTTTGTAAAAATATTTGTAAAACGCGAGACAGAACACAGAACGCAAAACATAAACATAGAAATTATTTTTAATAAAAAAAGTTTAACCAAAATACATTAAGTAAAAGTTGATTAACATCTATTCAACAAATATGACAAATAAACTACATCAATACATTGATTATTTAATATAAAACTTAGTTTGAAAAACTTGTGACAAATATTCGAATAAATGAAAAATTGTCAAAAAGTAAGGTTATTTAATAATTTAATTTTTTAAATGAAACGTATTATTTATCAAAATTTAAATATTATATTCCTTTTAATTTTTAAAGGTTTTCAAGGATTATTAAAGTAATCGGTTAATCTTTTTAAGAAATTACTTTAATCAATGCATTAACTTTGTTTGGCTTGAATTACAACGGTAAAATAATTATAAATGTTACACACATACAAAATTACCAATTATATCTCGTTTTATCAAACAAAATTTAGAAAATACATTTTCTTTTTATAAAAGAAAATGTATTTTCTTTTTCTATTAATTGATTTTAAATTATTTTTACATATTTAGAGTTGTTTTACCATTAACTTTAGTTTTGATAACTAATTCATTTGTTTTTTTACTGTAAATTTTACCTTGACATTTAATGCTGAATTTATCTTCTTTAAAGATTCATTATATTCAAATAGAAAAAAATTATATTTAATTATATAGTTTAGTTTTATAAGTCAGAGCATTAATATCAGTACATAAATATACTCAAATAAAAAAAAAAACATTGGCAAACTAATAATCAAAAATACGTTTATATGAAATATTCAACTTTTAAAGCATTTAACTTACTTAAAAATTTCAATCATTATAAAACAAATTATCAGAACTGAATTTCATGTATTTATTTAAGTATAATTTAATTTAAATCGTATGTTTTGCTTTTATGATATTGTTAGTTTGAAAAAAACAAAATTAATGGTACATTTGTAGAAAATATGAAACGTAAAATTTATCTGAGCAGTCAAAAGCCATACTAATTTTATTTTTTTAAATATATAATACTTTTTTAACATTTTTGAAGTTTTATTTTTTGTTTATTGCCAATAAAATATTATACCAAATTTATAAATGTTAAAATATTATTTATAGTAACATTTCACTCACTCGCTAATAATTTTTATAAAAAATATATAAGTAGATTGTAACAATTAATTAATAATAATAATAAGTAGATTGTGCAATTAATTTCTGTATGTATTTTTAAATCACATATATATATAAACATTTGATGTAGGATTTTTTCAGCCTAACTGTTTTTACGATCATTTCAACGTGGAATCACACGATATCGTATTTTCACCTCGTTTATAATTTACCGATTCATTTCTTGTACATTTTTAGTTTGTTTTAAAATATAAGCTATGAGAACCGAATGCTCGTCATTCACCAAGAGTCACAATGGTATCATCAGCAGTGTCCATTATACTTTGGCAAAGTAGAGTTAGGAGCAAAAAAAAAAGAAGAGAAATGTGTCTTTAAGTTCACAAAGTAGATAGACCGCGGTAAGTATATTTTGCTAACGAGCCCGTAATGTGCTCCACGGAGTCTTAATAATTTTCATTCTCGTTGCCAAGTGTACCACAATTATCAAGACAGGGCCGCAAAACGATACACTGTGACCAACTTTTGGTTCAATGGCGAGTAGTGGTATCGCGAAAAGATGTAAATTACACGTTATTGTCGCTAGAAAATAGGACGTGCAATCGGATATTATGAGGCATTATTTTGCAAACCATTAATGGAGTCATAAAATGGCGAAGTTTTTAATTGGCGAAAAAAATAAATCGTCATTCACGAAATAGATATAATAAGAAATGGTAATAATCTTGTTTCCTCCAAAAAAAGTTTATTCTTGGCTTTATATTAGCGTGGTTAATATTAATTTCATTCACGAATGAAATTAATCTTTTCATACTCAGTTTTGCTTAAATGTAATTTTAAACTAAATCAATGAAACGAAATTTCAAATGTAGAACATATTTAATGAGCGTTAAAATTAGAGTGCTTATTGTGCAATTTCTTTTATTAATAATAAATACTTTTATTAAAAACTTTGTAAAATAATATAAATCAATACGAGGTGAAAAACCAGTGAGTAAAACCGCAACTTTTTTTGTTGTATTTTTTGCTTAAAAAATTACCACAATTAATAGCGTTTAAAATATAGCATGTGTCTATAAAAATACAGCGATTATTAATTTGCATTGATATTTCGATGTATTGTGTATTATTATGTAGAAAATTGTTCGATTACATATGTACATAATTTTGCATCGTAATAGATGTAATATTTAAGTAACATCTTCCGAAGAGTTTCCGTTTTGCCTACTTTAAGATAATGCAAAGAGGGACTCATTACGGATTAACGCACCAGTGGTTGGCGCAATAGTGGCACCGCTGAACACAGCACAGGGAATTCGTGTTCCCGTTGTAATCAGTGCACGTACAAACACGCGCGCAATGCATTTCGACTATAAGAGCTGCAATTTGCGCACGCGCGGGCATATTTCGACGTGAATGTAAACCGACATAATGAGAATCACCAACATTGTATCGGTTCCGATAACTATTAGCCAGAGGATCCTGTATCCGTCGGGAATTGGGCGGTTTTGAACACGATCACGCAAGATGCGAGTCCGCCTCAAAATTATGACAGTCTCTTTTAACACCCCCATCATCCACAAACGAGCAACCAATCGTTCTTGACCGCACGAGCGCCCTCTATAAGTGCTCTTATTATGTTAATCAATCATAAAGGGAATTATTTAGCGAATTACCCTACTTTATAAAGGGTGATGGGGTTCTTAGCAGTTTCCATAATGTTGTTCTTACTTCCGCTTATTCCAATTATAATAATTATTTAAATTAATGAAATAAATTTAAATTAAATAAATAAACTAAAATTGGTACCTTCAATATTATTAATAATGTATTTTCTCAAACAATGTAAAAAAATACATTTGAATTAATAATTTAATGCAATAACGCTGCAAATAACTTGCCATGTATAGCAAAAATTTGAAGATGTCTTATTTTAAGTGGAATTTGTAAATAACGTCAGTTTTGATACTAATTAATATATATGTAATCAGTTTTATAACCAATTAAACTGACTTAAAATTGTAATTAAAAATGTAATTTTTAATCCTTCTTGTGTAAAACTTTTTATCATTTATTATTATATAAAGTTTCGGCCTTGTTATATGTCCTTATCAAATGATCTATTAATACAAAATAATTATAAATTTATAAAATACAACTACAAATAAAATTAAAAATAAATAAAACATAATGTATTTTTTCAACTCTATTTGTAATTTTATTTCTAGTGTTATTTTATAAATTAATAATTCTTTTCTGTTAATAAATCATTCGATAAAGGCCTACAACAAAGTCGAAACGTCACGTAATCACAAATGATAAAAGGCTTTACACAAGAAGGATTAAAAATTTAATTTTTACTTACAATTTTAAGTCCGTTCAATTGGTCGTAGAATTGATTACGTATATATCTGTCTTATTTTAAATTCAATTTAAAATTTTTATGAAAAACTTTTACTAAATATTGTTGTTTTTTCCGTGATTTACAAAATCTATTAAAAATATACACCAAAGCATGGTTCATATTTATTATGTAGAAAAGTTACAAAGATAGAAATATTTTAACATTATAAAGTTAACATTCGAACTGAAATATTTATCAAAAATCAAAAATGCCTTTAAAATATTTAATGCAACTTGAAGTTATAACTTAAAAAAGCTTGAAATGGTAAATTATTAAAGAAAGTCGTGCAGAAATGTTAATTGAAAAGTCAATGTATCGTATTAAATTTTCATCAGTTATTACTTGCCGCAAGTAATTTCGTTATAATTGATGTAATTAAGCGTGTGAAATGTTACGCAAACAATTTCCATAAAATGTTTATACATTGCTGTATACTCGAGCAGTGCATTAAAAAGTTAATTCGCTCATTTTTTGTATTAAAAAGTTTTACTGTGTCTTGCGATACCATCCGACTCTACTTCACAGATCTACCCCATATCCCATATTAAATTTTCATCTAATAATAAGACTACGGAGAAATCAATATTTTGTTTGATATTCACCTATAACGCTACTCTAAATTATACCACTGAGCCAGAGAGCCAGAAATGTATGAATGTATGGTACAAATGCATATTTTGATCAATTGGCCGGAGTTTTATTCCATTAAATTGGAGGACAAGTTTAATTAAATCAGTAATACAATTATTATACGTTTGGAAAATAAGCATAATGAATACCGCAGATGATGGTGATAATGATGAACTTAAAAGTAGCAGTGATTATTCTACATTAAGCATTTTATGAAATTTAAATATTTATGAAAAAAGGTGTAAATTAAGGAAAACGATAATATAATGTGCAATCACTTCGTGCACTATACAATATCTAATAAAACTTGTAAAAATACGAATTGAATGCCAACAAGTAAATACGAATACATGAAAGTATTATCTTTAATTTACATACCGAGCACATCATTGTAATAATTTGATTAATTCATAATGAAACTACAAAATTATATATTTCTGCAAATACGATTTAACTAAAATTGACTTATTTTATCATAGTAGCATGTCAGAATGAAATTTAATTTACTTTCAGACTTTTTTAATATTACAGAGTTACTTGATTGGCGTTACAATTTATTTAATTAAATTAATAATTATTACTTATAAAATGTATAAATAATAATTACAAAAATGAAATATATTTTAATGCTTTAATATACCAATATTTTACATTCTGGGCGTTCTAGATTCGGGTTATCAGTCTTCTGTGATTGATTATTGGCCATTTTATTTATTTCATACTTGAAATCAGAATTTTAACCCAATTCTTTCTGATTTTTTCCCGTAATTTTTGATAATTTACTTAAAGTTTATTTATGTGTTTCTTTTGTTTTTTGTTTTTTGTTTTTTTTTTTATTATTTTAATAGATGCAATATTATAATGAATAATTAAGAACTACATTTTTAAGAATCTAATTTTTTAAAGAAATTATATTTTTATTAACTTTAAAAATAATAACTTTTAGTATTACATATATAAACTCTTAAAAAATTGCATACTGTAAAGTTCACAAGTTTTCTGTATAAATAATACAAAAATAAATAAAAATTGATAAATAATATTTTAAGGCATATTTTATACTAGATTATAGTAATACAAAAACATTTATGTATTATAATTTTAAATCGTATTACTTTTAACTAAAGTATTAACCTTAATATATTTTAATTAATGAAAAACAAGTTAGAAAACTCTAACTAGTAAACATAAGAAGTGTTATACAACGATCTTCTTTCAACAAACTTGGTAAGCTAGTATTATCAAGACTACATTTAAAAATAAAATAATAATTTGCATCTATAAAAGTATTACATTTATAATTATATTAATATAATAGAAAATTACATTCAATATTTATAAATACTAAAATCTATCGAACTCGATAATTTATCGTTGTGTTAGCTAAGATAATTTAACAGCAGCTCTGGTTATAATTAGAATTGTATTAATATTGAATTATAATCTTTGTTGTGTTTATTTGTTGTTTCATGTAAACAAATTTAAAATGTTCTCTGAAAATACTGCCTATGGAATAATAAGATTTCGCATAACATAAAATTATGAGAATTGTAATTTCTAAACGAAATGAAATTTTTAACGGCTTTAATTTAATAGTAATAATTTGTTGCATTACTAAACAAAATTATTAGTGTAAACTGTATTATTCGTAGTACCAATGTGTTGTTACTGTAGAAAAGAGCAATGTCCAAAACACACAATGATTTATTTCGAAATTCAGAGATACAGCATCTTCAATAAAACATTAAAAAATACTTTAGGACAGTTAAATCATAGTTTTCTTTTCATGATATTAATTATATAAAATTAAAAATAAATTTACTAATAATTA
>JABFOX010001477.1:0-12935 GCA_022817665.1 Axea sp. ZL-2020
GCTTGTGTATCCGAATGTGTGTGGTAAATCTTCCCTTAGATGGTTAATAACCGTTGGGGAGGAATTTTGAACCGTACGCGTTCGTCGTTATTATAGCCCTCGGCATCTCGCGTGTCTTTTATGGCCGTTGCAGTTCATTATCTAATTTACAATGAGCTTCCTTTGCCACGCTCGAGATCAAAAACTTTAAGGGTTACTGAATGATCATAAAACAACCTGATCGCTCGTTTCAACCAAACCACGACTTAAAGAATGAAATAAAAGACGTTATCTCCATCTTGGCGTACTTTTAATCTCAATTTGAATTGTTAACTAGCCAACTCATTTTTGCGTATCAGTTTTTACGAATCTCAACGAAAGAAAACCATGGTGATTATGTTAAATAGTTCGAAGTAATAAATTTTGCGCAGGAAAACTACAAAACATTTGCGGTTGAGGGCAGATAATTGTTGGTCAAACCGCAACCACGATTTTTAATGTGAAATAAAAGATATCGTTTCACGAATATGTCACCTTTTGGACAACGTGTGGGACATTGTCCGCGAAACCCGAGCAAACCGCGTGTGAACATTATTGCATCGAGTTGGTCATTCTAAGCATAACTTCGCCAACGAGGAGAAGTTGCAAAAATGATATAAAAATGCACGAAACTCGAGCCATTTTGTAGTTGCAGTAAAACCTCTCTCCTCTTTTCATTTATACATTCAATCATTTCGTATTCTGCTTATATTGTACTCAACAAACTGTTGTGAAATTAATTAATTTTAACTGTAACAAACGTTTGACAATATTTAACGCATGAAATGATTGAATTCAAATGTCATAATGTTTTAATTATAACGTGTAATATAGTTTCTGATGTAATTAGATGATGTTGGCACTGAAAAGTTGCTATAAGAGACTCACTAAACTTTAGATTATTTGTAAACTCTGTTACTATTAACAAATTCGCTGCATTATACAATGTCTAACGTAACTGCAAAAATATATCAATTGTAATATTTGTTATTGCAAATTGCTACATAAATGCACAATGATTAACTAAATTAGTTTATTTATTAATTTATTCGAAATCAGTGTTCGCAATTCAATTAAAAGATAAATTACTTAAAACGTATTTGAATGTATAAGTTCGAAATTTAATATATCGTTCGAATATATCGTTCGAAACTTTTGAAATTTGCACAACTAACTTATGTGCGAATCCTTATAAGTATACAAAAGGGAAACAAATACGACAATTTTAAATGTATTTATAATAAACTTCGGTTGTTTCGTCATGCAAAATCATTGTAATTTGCTTCGAAATTAAACCTGTATTTATAAATAAAGTTTTTAAGCTATGAAATAAAAGGTAAATTATTGAATTATTGGCAATAACCTTCTGAGTTTAAAAGCAATTGATAAGAAGTTTTTAATAAATTTCATTTGTTAATAATGCTTTCTAATTTCGAAATAGTTTATAGATTACTATCTACCTAGATAGACTACCTTGACGTTGTTTGCTTTATTTATGGACTTTTGAGTTTTATACATTTTACATATATACGATACGTAAGCAAAATTACTCTGACATCAAATTGTCTCGGTTCGAAAAAAATATACAGAATTCATTTTAACTGAATCAGTAATAGTAAAATGTACGAATAACAAGATATTATAAATCAAGAATTAGTATTAATTTAGCAATTTATACTATAATTATTATTACACGCACTAATTTTTAGTCTCACAAATGGTTCGTGAAATATTATTAACTGTTGTTTTTAAACTCATTTTCCATACCAAATCTAAAACAAAGGAACATTTTCATGTTCTTTATCATCTTAGCATATGATTAAATATTCGACGATGGATGTTTTACACGATTATTTTATATAATGTGAGTCTAATACCAATTAAATCAAATTTATATAACTATAATTCATAAAGTTTAACTTGTCACGTGTTTTTAAATTCATTTAATTAATTAAGATGTATGCAAATTACTCTCCTATCTATGTCTTCGGGGAAAATCTGAATAATATTATTTGTTGATTAAAAATTTGATTTCATTCGTGCGCTGAGTTCTGTGCTTTAAAATCTAAATACATCTAAATAAATTGATACTTTTTCTTTTTTTTTGAAAAGTCATAGTGCAGCATGCTGTGTACAACTAAAATAATTTTAGAGCCATTTAAATTTAAATGATATGTGCATAATAATCAACGTTGCTTATAAAATTATATGGACGATAAAGATGAAACTGAATGTGTACTTATGTTTAAAATATTGCACGTTCATCAACATTATCGTTCTCAATTATTTATCCATCGTCGTTAATTTATTTGACTTATCAAGAAATAATGTTGGGTTCGCATTCATGGGCAAAAGAGACAGAAAAAAAAATGCATTAAAGATAATCAGTTTTAGTATAAATTAACAATCCAATTACTAATTTAACTATTGACCACAATGAATTTCTACAGGCTTATGAAATGCACATAAATATATCAGCAATATTCACTTAATGTTAATCACAGTAATAATGGTCTTTATTAATCACCCAGAAGGACATAAACTGAATAAAATTCCCATTAATAATCACATAATTTGGGCGGAAATAGACGGCGATATGTTATTTAACGCGCCAGTACAAATTGCTTCATTGGTCGAATACCTTACAAGTATTACGAAATTCCCCTCGTGCGTGCAGACATTAAAAGTGTCAGTATAATTCAACGATCTATAATCCTCTTAATATTATGATCCGAGGTATCGGAATAACGCCCGACTAAGTGCCAGAAGAACAGGTTTGCCGTGCTGTTCTTCGGACCCCTTCATTTTTCTTGTTTCCCAATGCGGTTGTCAACGCGTCGGCCAGAGTGCTTTGATCGGTTATGAGCAATATTTGTCACGTCTTATCTGCTCCGCGCATCTGAAATGTGCTGAATTAAAAGCGTGTAATCGGGCTGTTATTATCTTGTTAATGAGCCAACCGGGAAGCATCAAGTCTCGCGCTCGTCTTTATTTCCAGGATCTCGAATCGAGTTTGGGACAGTCATCTCAACAGTAGCGCGTGCTCATACAAAGTGGCACGTAAAAACGATGTTTCACTTTATTGCATCCAATTATTTTTGTAAGAATTTTAAGTGAACCTTGATAGTCTTTTAATTCGTTACGCTCCTCTCTTTTTAGAAATTAATACGTTTTATCGTTGAAACGCAATGCCAAGCGTTTTGCAATGCAACGTATCAAAATCACACCTTTAAAGGGCAAATCCGTTTCTAAATTAGTAATGATTATTTCTAGACTGCGCAATAATTTTGTTTCTTAAAATTTATCATTAAACGACCAATGCCCGTTGATAACAAATCTCTGACATCATAACTTGGGGAATGTAAAACACTTAATGACAAAGAGCATCATAGCAAATGTTAAAATTAAACACCGAAACTTTCAAACAATTCTGTCGCGTAACTGATGTTCTTTTAGCAGTTACTATCGAGTTCTCGTTAAGTCAGCACTTTTTTCCTAATAAACCAGCATTGCCAAAGTGAGTCACTTATAGTAAAGTTGCTTCAGCGATATGAGTTTTGACTCACTATAAAGTTATTAATCGACCTTCTGATGCTTACACGAGAAGATGAAAAAGCGCCTCTGAAAGTAACAGTTAATTTGACAGAATAAATGTCAGTGGACTGTGCGTTTTAATGAATCTCGTCGTAAATTTAAGAACGCGTACAATTTGTAAACTTAATTATCTCTCAAAAAAATATTACCCACATGGAGAAGCATTTCCTGCATTATGTCACAAGGAAATAAACCCATATTCCCTCGATAGCTTTCCAAAGACAACAAAATATTCCAACGAACAATTTTACTTTATTCACCTTCGGGAGCAATTCCGAAATCATGCTTCTTTACGACACTCGCGACCGCCGTGTAATAAAACGGAGCATTTTAATGAGATGGGATGCACTGAGTGACAAAATGAGAAACATTTGCTTTATTTTTCGATTTCCGAAGGATTTGGTCAGCGGCAACTGGGCGTGGACTATTCTCATTGATTAGGACACGGCTGTCAAGGGTGACAACAAATGTTGCTTCAATGGACACCAGGGCATGCATTCTCACGTGTCGCTCTTGGTAACTGAGGTATATAAATATCTCTCCACCTTGGCACCGTGCGCCGCGACACTCCCGAAGACGATCGCCAATAGCAACGCGAGAGATATATAGTTAACTTCACAAAGCCTCCCAATCCATTATTGTACTACGTACGAACGCTGGAGAGATGTCGACTCTCGAGATACGTTATTAAACGTACAGCATGTGCGATGTAAATTATGGAAAATGATTCACTTTTGAAAACTCGGCATACCCTGCGACACTAATTATATTTCTCATGATAATTAAATACATTTAATTTCGTACTGTCGCTACGAAAAATTGGCTTTTATCACTGTCAGCGATCAAATCATTCTTTTTCGCGTCACTTTTATTTCGTTTTCATTTTATCTGCATTCATCTCTTTTTATTAAAGAGCAATTCACGCGAAAAGTTTCAATTTAAGCAATCTTCCAGATTTGTTATTTATTTAGATAATCAATCAAATCTACCGAAGTATTTGAAATAAAGAGATTATTACTATTCAAAATGACCCGATGCTTGAAATATGATTTTCGTTTATGTATTTCGAATTACAGCTGCATGCAGTATTTTTACACGAATTACGTATAAATGTAACTATAAAAATCACTTGTGCAAATGTTCTGCATGATTTGTTATAATTATTAAAGCTTTTAAGTAATATACTTAAATAATATATTTAATATTTTGCATGACTTCACAGATTGCAATTAAATCGACGTATAAAAATACAATTTTATTATTGTTTTATTTTTAAAATAATTTTTAAGCGAAAAAAATTTCTTTTTATTATCGTTCCTTATTATTATTAATATGACTCGTATTATTAAAAAGACCAAATGAAACTTATAGAATGTTAAATAAAAACTCAACTATTATCAGTCAAAAAGTAATGTTTGTTCTGACGTTTCGTATCGTATACCAATCCATTTTCAAAGAATATATTTATTATTACAATTTTACATTAATTCCCTTGTAAATCCATTAACTAAAAAACAAAGACCAAACTGCAGTCAATAATAAACACTTGTCATGATTTTAGTAATGTTTAAAATCATGACAAATATTTATTATTAATTGAAATTTAGTCTTGTCCTTGTTTTTAATAATACGAGTTATATTAATAAAAATATAATGATAGAAGTTTAGGTCGACCTTATCTATCATGCTTGATGTAGCGATTCAGATTCCATTATTCTCAAATAATCATTTAATTAAACAAAATGCCAATATTTAAATAAGCAATTTATTTCATATAAACGAGGATTAATTTAATAGTAATCTCTACGATACTACACATTTTTTTCAAATTAATCGAAATATTCTTCAGTAATAAATAAATTAATATCGTTTCGTTATTGACTTGTACATCATAACGATAAAAACTAATTTCTAAAGCAAAATTTCATTTGTTCTCACGGTTGTACTCTAATAAAATAGTTGAAACGTGGATTATACAAAATTGAAACCTTCGCTTCAAATATCCAAAATAATCTTTGCAATAATTCTTAGTGTGCATTACTTTCAATAACGTTTTGGCTAGGAAAAGTCAGATTTATAGCAATCAATACACGGTGCTATAAAGAGAAAGTTTAGTAAAAATTACAATACCTTATATCAATCAGAGAATACTCAGTTTATTTAAAGATACGTTAGAATTATCAAGATAAATGATTAAACGATACAGTATAATTAATAAATTGGCGTAATTAGTATTATATTACACGTGGTCACATGCATTCTGTACATTATATGAATTGCACATCAGTTTCTTATAAATTCTCTATATTTTTTATAAGAGACGTTTTGTGTACTTTGCTGCATATAAAATACTCTCAAATTTACCGCACTTCTAATTTTCATATACATGGCATTAAATACGCCAAGTTTTTCATTAGTTTCTTTTAATTTTACTTTTTTCAATAAATATGTTATTAAAAAATACAAAAAGAATCAACAGTTTAATCGTGTTTAAAAGATATAAACAATTAATAGTAGCCGATTATTTATTCACGACTGATTTCACTTTCAATAAAATAACAATCTCAGACGGTATTAAATCCATTTACAGACAAATATATGTATTTGTGTTGTATTTCTACGTTCCTACAGTATTATACACAACGATTACTCTATAAAATTGTATGTTCGTTTTTTTTGTCAGTCTTAAAACTGAAAATGTGGAAAAACCTGTATCACGCTGACCGAAAAAAAAAGAGAAATGCGTAACAAGGGTGCAATTTTAAAAACAATTTATTATTTGAAACGCAGTGAAGTATTATAATGAATAATTTGAGCGCGAATTATTTATCGGCACATTAATGTCAAAGCCAGGAGCAAAGCAAGACAGGAAAATGCATGCGATGCGACGCCGAGTGAGTTATATAATGTTGCGAATGCATGATGCAAGTGTTTCATGGTATTTCAATGAATCACTAGCGAGTCTTGGTCATTTGTCAGCAACGAAAAGTCGCCATCGGATGTCAAACGGGTAGCACGCGTACCGAAACCTCGTGTTTACGCTATCGGCTGTTTTAATGGATTGTGATAAATCGGTTACACGATTTTCAGGAATCTTAATCATTTGCGGTCATTTCATTAGATTCATTGACGAAAAATTTCTCCTGAATGCTAGTCATGTTGTTACACCTTGAAATGTGTGCGTACCGTTTTTATGTACCACTGTAATTAAATTATTCTAAAGAAGAGCAAGTTGCTTGGACAGCAGTTTAAAAGTTATACGCTCCATATCACACATCATATAAATTAGAACAATTTACGTTGTACACTTTGATGTTGGAATATATACGGCGTGTATGAAAATAAGATACATTATCCTCCATAGTAGTTTACTCTTATAAGTATAACATAAAACTGAAATATATAATTTCAAAGGTGTTTACATGCAATTTCCGCAAAAGGATTCCAATTAACTGAATTTGATAAAATAATTGCTTAATATTTTGACTGCGCGAAACTCGCAGAAAACGCGTTCCGATTACACCGGAAAAATTAAATGTTACATTTACTTTTTTTGACCACGTGACATCCTTATTGGTGTCACTGTTTTTACATTTTACATTTTCTATTAAAAACCAGTTTAGCAAAACAAATGCACAGGATGATTGCCACACATACCACCGTGCATGAAGCTTTAATCATTTGTACATTATGTTATTTGGTAACCTAACCAGTAGCAAAAACTACGTTGCACGCGAATGTGTAACATAATATGTCATTTTTCTTTGTATAATTGATGTTCTAATGACGGGACTTAAAATTATAATAAAATAACTGAAAGCAGGATGTATGTTTTGTATGGAGCGTGTGTGCGTACCATCACTCGATATCGATTGCTCAATGACGACTGGGATCACAGAACTAATTGAATCGCTGAACAAGAGCTCGTTCGTCGTATGCATTATTATTAGAAGTACAAAAGTAAAATCAAAGTGTTTCTGTTACGCTGAAAGTGGCATCAATTTTGGGGTATTTCGAAGATCCCTATTTCTAAATTGTATTCATTGACGACACAAACCCACAGCCGATTGCTGAACAACACTGACGGAGAAAAGAATTTTGTTATTTTTCTTGAATACTTGACCTTCTGTGTGTCAAAGTGAACAACTCGGTTGCATGATCTTTTATTGGTATGCTATTTTATTGCATACGTACATTCCTACATAGATTCCAATATGGTTCGCGAATAAGATTGAATTTATCTTTTATTCTAAATTGCATTTGTAACTAATAGTTCGAACAACAATTGCATTGGCAATTGATCATTCGTAATGTCTGCTTTTGATTGATTCTTTGGATGACACGACAAAATTTATTTGAATATTAAACCACGTAAAATAACATATGTAATATGATTTTTGTTATGTGAAAAAAATACGTAGTCGATTCTTAAGATAAATAAAAAAATTAATCAATTTTGTTACAACGTTTTTAATTCTTTTAATCTGGACAACTATTTTAATTTCATTTCTGGTCTCGAATAACCCAGAAATGAACATATTTTTAACTGAAAAAAAAACAGCTAAAATTTTGTGGATGTCGAAAAAGCGAATAGAATATGCAAAATTCTAACAAGAGTAAAATGTGTATACAAAATATGTGCGGCGCTTTTTTCGATTTAAAACCAATAAATATGTGACCTCAAAAACACAATTTATTAGCATAGAAAATCATTGGGTGTACTACTTGTAATTTAACATATTTAATTATGCACACAAGAAACCAGAAAATATGGCTATATTTGCAAATAAATGCACTGAAAATTGTAATATTTTGGTTTAAATTATGCAAAAAATCCGACTTGGTATTTTTACAGGCTTATGATTTATCTGTAAATAAATTTTAATACTTCCTTAAACGTTAATAGTTTTAATACTTTAATTAGTGCTTCTATAATTGATACATTCGCGTTATTAATACACGACATAAGAAGATTAAGATTATATAATAAAATAACAGAACCGAAGCATCTCTTTAACTAACAAGAAAATAATTGAAATCCGAAATTACTCTTCGTACTATTTTATACATTTCTTTCAAAAATGTTTTATAAAATGTATAAACTTGAAACATAAAATACTAACTCGTACAATGTTTATAGAAAAAATTTGTTTTACGAGGGCCATAAAAGACTTTTCTGAGTAATTCGCTGGTTAGTAAATGTTCTGCACCTAATATCCAAGTATTTGTCTACGAAATACACTGAGCGAATATACTATTTCTCATATCCAAGCTCTCCGAACGACTGCTAACATCTTAGGTTTCAAATGCGGGAACACTTTACGTAATACATTGGCCGTAATAAAATTACTTAAATTTCGGCACAACGAATATATAAATTTAAAGCAATGCGGGCAAGTTGTTACGAAAGCATTAATTTTTAAAACAGTCTAATTACAAAGTTTTGTTACGTTTTTGTCTTTTGTTTGTTTTTTTTTTTTGTTTTCTGTCTACTTAACTCAAACATTAGAAAAATGATAAAATAGTTTTTCGTTCAACAATTGTTGCTAATTGTTTTTACCGAAATTGCATATTACAGGAGTCGAACTCAAACTCGTTCCTTTGTATATTTTTAGATCTCGTGTACCTATAAGCAAAGCCTCAACAGCGAAATAAGAGGTATTTCAAATGTAATAATTTTCATTAGAATGTGCATTCTAATTTCAATATCGAGCTTTAACGACGTGCAAATGTGCTAGCTCTCGTAAAAGTGAATATCATCCGCTAAGGTACAATTTTTATACGAAATATCATGGTTGGATGGATAGCTTCTCTCGCAATGCGGAAAAATGAAAGCGAATAAAATCACGGGAGTTCAGAACACTGTCAGAACCGTCGCGCTTTGCACGTGACAGGCAACCCGCGACATCGCGGATGCACAGTCTGCGTAAAATCAATGCCATAGATCCCGATGGTGGACCGCAGACAATGCATTTTTCGGAGCCTTGCAAAAAAAAAGAGAAAAGTTCGGTAATACAAGCCATCCGTTATTAAGAGTCGTTCTATTCATTTAAAATAAACTTTTTCGTATTAACAACTATCGTTTAAATAAATAGTTTAAATGCATCAAAGTAAAGCCGTCGATAATGATCAGAATTATTTTAACTGTTATTACATCCAAGTGAGATAAATGTTAGATTTCCAATATATTGAAATGACTAATTAAAATGACGAATATAGAACATTGTTCTTTATTTAGTGATATGAATTATGCACCGGACAAACATTAACAATATTTTAAAGTTTACTCGAGTCAAATAATTTAACATTTACTGTGCGTTTCATTGAAAACAGTGAACATTCGAATAATGTTTGTATATACTTATAATATTATACACAAACAGTGCAGAAGTTACAAAAATTTAATGGTTAATGATACTGCATAAACGTATCAATAAAATAAACTGATATATTGAAATGGTTTGTGTATTGGTATGAGTATTACTTTCAAATGTTAAGAATTATGATGGTTTAAATATTTGTAATGTAGATTAAAATACGCTTAAATAATTCCATAAAATATCAATAATTTCAATCTATTTGATTGTTCCTTATTAATAAGAAAAAGTAATTTATACATTTTCTCATTTAATAAGTGTACCGCGAAAAATATTTGGCTCAACTCGACTAGAAATTTGAGTCATTTTTAAGTCAGTTATTTTAACTGAACGTTTAATAATTATAACTCTTAGTTGTTTGAATTAATACTTAATAAAATAAATTGAAACATTCAGCACTATCTACTAAAATATTCAGTAACGTGAAAGTCAACAAACATTTCTCAGTGTATACAGTTCTATACAATATATATTATTCAATCTTTTAACGAATGCTATATCAATCAAAAATGCCCATAAATCTATCCAAGCAGATTAATTAGCACTAACGTTGAAATTTCGATTGAATATAGTTGATTTATATTGCATAATGATATTTTGAATTCTTTTATTAAACAAAAACGTGAAAAAGTGCATAATAATTATGGCATAAAATATTAAAATTGAACATTGATATAACATCCGATCTACCGTTTTATACGTTTTAGCAATCCATTTATAACAACGTGGTTTTTGAAGTAATTTATTTGTATTGTTCCTTTCTTTATTTTATGTATTTAATGTACTTCAGTTTATTCTACATACACGATTTGTATAATTTGATATGCATGCCAAATTCTACAAATTAATACAAGTGTCTTTTCATGAATAACAAAACGTTATTTTGGTTTAATTTTAAAATCAGAAGAATAATAAACTTGAGTCAGTTGATTAGTTCTTGTAAAAATTTGTTCGAGATAGACATGCCTAAAAATTGCGTCGTTAATACGTATAATCCACTAATTAATTATAAATTCCAAATATAAAATAAAAGAAATACATTTTCTGGGAAAAAAAAAAAAAAAAAACAAAGACAAGCAACATTTTTATAAAAAATAATTAAAATACTTGTAACGTGTATTCGTATTCTACATAAAAGTTGTATGGTTGTATCATTAAAATTATTTGTGTAATCACCATAAACTTATTTAATTTTAAATATGCGCGCGCTCATGCGTGTAGTAATTTTAGAATGTTTAATAAGAAACGACTTGTTAAATCTCTCACTTGACAAAAAAGAGTTCTGCTCGCGTATTTTAAATTGTATCATTTGGTCATATATAAAGATTAAATTTATAAAGCATGTAAGCATTTGGATGCAAATGTCCAACATTAGAATGCACGTATTGCTTCTCATAAAAATATTTAAAATCGTTGTAAAAGTGCATTAAAACGAATATGAAGAAAATGGGAAACATTTTTAAATTAATATTAAAAAATACGCTCTCCATTCGGATAAACGTTACAAGGGGCAAATATATGTTTTTCTAATGAAAAGAGACAAGCACTCGAATCGCCGAATCTCGACAAGGAAAATCGAAATGACAATTCGAACATCAAAAGCAATGTATTCGTTTGACTGCATAATCTAAAACCGTTGACCGGATAAAACGCGCTGGATCATCGATTCGTTTGTTCGTTCTTTCGTTCTGTCATGTCGGTTCTTTTTATCGACATCGCGCAAATCCGTGGCGGCGCGACTAGGATTTATATTTATGAATTTGCTTCTGCCAAAAAAATTGATCTGCGCTAAGCACCCCGATAATCAATCGAGTCCATCGGGCTTCCGATTCAATTTGTAGAAACATCGACGTAATTACATTTTTTGACATCCGCTTTCCCCTCCACGCCCCTCGTAAAAATTCTTATTCCTCATATTTAAGGATTTCTGCATAAACAAAGTGCAGCGATACTTCATTAACTGTAAGAAAAAGTATCATTGGCATGAAAGATTAAAAAAAAAAAAAGTTCGCTTTTCGTTTAATTGTGATAAAATGCGCTCGCTTCTTGTCATCGCGCTTTGTTTAAACTTTTGATTGCATTTGTATAAAATAGTATCGCAAAATTGAAATAGGAAAGTTGCAAATATCAATACATAAATGATACTTCGAACTTGTAAATTCAACGTAATGCCCGGTAAATCTACTTTCCATCATAAATAAAAAACTCTGTAGCATTTTTTCTTTAGCTATTTAACGACTTAAAGGATTAAAAATTTGGACCAACGAGAACTGTGCGGCTAATAATCTTACGGTAAGCTCGCGGCAAATTAAGCTGGGCCCGAATGAGTAAGCGTTGCTGTCGAAGCGGACCAAAACTCGGTCCATAACCTGAAATTGTCTCATAGCCTCGCGACATATACCATCGGCGACGTGCTAGTCTAATTCCACTTAAATTAAAGCAATTCATCCTACGGAACTCGTGCACTAAGCGCGGAGGTTTAAACGAGTGACTGCTTCACCTACGGCTTCCTCCGTCTGTGAAGCAGTTCCAGTACCTACGTTCTATTACGAACATTTGACCATGTTGTCGTGGCTTTAGTTTATCCTTTCACGTTAAGGACAATTGTGTTGAATTTACGTTAGTTAGTTTTAAATCATAGTCGTACTTTATGGAGTACTATATGAATGTATAAAAAGAATGATATAATAAAAAAATACATTTATTAGACCTAGCATTAAACGATTAAAGAATTAAACGTGCATTTTTCATTGCCGGATATTTTATTAACATCTCAAGACGAGATCGATAAGATCAAACTTTCTCATATGCACTTTTATATTTGAGTTGGCGCATAATTACTGAAACTTGTGATAAGTTGTTCTTAAATATCTTATTAAAGCAGACAAGTCTGCTTAGCGAATTTAGTCAGGATCTACTCAGTTCAAATGATTAATGATATTAACT